>CAUYSK010039214.1:0-24237 GCA_963575035.1 Avahi laniger | reverse complement strand
AGGCTGACGCCACGGCACTCGCTCCAGGCAAGAGAGTGAGACTCTGTCTCAAAAAAAAAAAAAAAAAATTAATAGCATTTAAACGTGTCCTTGTTTTTCATTTATGAGATCTTAATATGAAGAATCAGCAAAGGATAGTTGGAGGGGAAATCTGAAAGCTTGGATACAGATGTGACTTCAGCTGCTGCATGTTTATGACCCTGTGTGGCATAATAAAAAAATATTTATTTGCTCTTTGTCCAGGTTCCTGGCACATGTTGAAATCTCTGAAATTATAAGAATGTCTTTTGTATGCTAATGAGATGACTGGTGGCTGGGAGGCCTAGACAGCTTCAGGATAAAGGCTGGTCAAACCAGAAAAAACAAGGTGGAATTTTTGACCTTCCTCCCCTCCATTTCCAGGAAGAGAAGAGAAGCTAGAAACGGAGTTAATTGTCAATGACCAATGATTTAATCAATCATGTTTATGTAGTGGAAACCTCCATAAAAATTCCTAAACAATAGAGTTCAGAGAGCTTCTGGGTTGATGAGTACACCCATATGCCAGGAGGGTGATGCACCCCAACTGCAGAGGGACAGAAGCTCCTGTTCTCGACACACTTCCAGACCCCACCCTATGTACTTCTTCATCTGGCTGTTCATTTGAATCCTTTATAATATCCTTTATAAGAAGTGAGTAATAGTGAGTAAAGTGCTTCCTTAGTTCTGTGAACCAGTCTGGTAAATTATTGAATCTGAGGAAGGGGTCATGGGAAACCTGTATTTATAACCAGTTGCTCAGAAGTACAGACAGAAACCTGGGGCTTGAGACTGGTATTTAAAGTGAGGGCAATCTAGTGGGACTGAGTCCTTAAACTTGTGGAATCTGACATTAACTCTGGATGGTTAAAGTCAGAATTGAATTGGATTGTAGAGCACCCAGTTGGTGTCTAGAAAATTGGAGAACTGGATGTTGGTGTAGAAAATCCTCCACATATTTGACATCACAAGTATTGTGAGTAAAAACAATTTCTACTCTGGGTATGACTTTAGGTGAAGTTGAGGTAGGACATTGATAGAAACAATCTTTAAAATCTTTTCTAGCTCTAAAAATACATAACAACCATGTTCCATTTCTCTCTGGACTCATACAAAGTTTTACTCATAGATAGTAGGTTGTGTCACAGTAGATTGAGCACTACTTATTCGTGTGGCAGTGCAAGGCCCTGAGAATAATAAAAGATTAGTGAAACCCCTGTCATCCAGATGCTTATGCTGATGTTGCTACCTTACATTCATATAGCCTGTCTACTCTACAAAGTATCTTCTTATCCATTGTGTCATTTGATCATTTAATTGGAAAGGAAACCAAGTCTCAGAAAGATAAAGAGAATTTGTTTAAGGCTTTGTAGCTTATAAGTGGCAGAGCTTGGCTACAATCCTTCTTCCCAGGCCCCACTCTCCCAGCCTAGTAAGTAAAAACCATAACCATCAACTCAGCAATAGCCACCACCTCCACCACTGCAGCTAATATGTGTGGAGCACTGATGATGTGCTGGGAACCATGATACATGAGTTATATCCCATTTATGATCTTGTTTAATCTTCCCTAAGTTGTATGAGGATAGCTAATATTTCCTCCATTTTGCAAGTTGTTGAGTCTGTAGAAGAAAATAACTTATCTAAGATTATAGAAATAGTGCTAAAACATGGAAGGATTAGAATACACTTCCAGAGAAAGTTCCCTTTTAGCAATGTCAGCAAGATGGGAAAACAGGAGGTCTGCAGCTCATATTCCCCCACATAAACAATGACCTGGTAGTGCCTTTGTGGGAGCTTTGGGATTCAGGTAAAAGATTAAAAAACCTGAATAAAGCCCTAAGGAAAGCTACTTCAAGAGGGCAGGTATGTACCATGGTGGCAGGCTTGCCAAATGTCATGCTAATTGCTGAATGAAAGCCGCTCTATTCCCCTATGGACTCAGCTCTAGCCCCACGTGGCTGCAGGTTGCCCTATAGCCAACTCTGTCAGCAGACCTAGGGGGAACCACACCTCTCTGTGCCCCTAGTTATAGAACTGCTAACCTTGAACCCAACTTTGGATCCTGAAGTGGTCCTGTGACTCAGCTCCAGCCAACTCTACTACAACCCCAACATCAGTCTTGCCCACCAGGGACCCAGAAGGAGACACATCCTTCTATACTCCCAATAACAGGCCTGCCAACCTTGGTTCTGATTGTGGATACTGAAACAGCCTTGTGATTCAGCTCCAGCTCCACTCTACTACAGTAAGAGTCAGTACTGCTCTTAAGGGACCCAGCAACATGTGTCTGTGCCTCTGGGAGCAAGTCTTCTGCCCTTAGTCCCAGCTTTGGACTCTGAATCAGTCTCGTGACTTGGTTCCAAATCCCAGCCCTTCTCTGCTGTTGTCCAGGGGCAATTCTGCTTGCCCAGGGACACAGCAGGAAACTTGCCCAGCTGCATCCCTAGTAATAGGCACTCTCCAACTTGACCTGACTGTAGATACTAAAGCAGCCCTGTGACACAGCTCAACCATGCTTTACCATAGTCTGGAGACAGACCTACCTTCCCAGGGACCCAATGAGAGCTACGCTTCTCAGCATCCCTGATAACAGGCCCACCAATATACTTCCCAACTGTGTACTCTAAACTAGTCCTGTGACCTGACTCCAGTCCCATTTTGTCATGGTCCAGAGGCAGTGCTGCCTGCCCAGGGATGCAGCAGAAGTCTGCTCAGGGATCTAGTGGGAGCCACATCTGTCCATTCCCCTGGTAACCAGACTGCCATCTACAGACTTGACTTCCAAACCAGAAACAGCCCCATGTTCTGGCTCCAACCAGAGTCCTGAAGGTAGTCCCATTCAGCTGGAGACCAGGTGGGAACCATGTCTGCCTATTCTCCCCATAACAGGCCAGGCAGCTATGGACCTTACTGAAGAGCCAACAGTAGCCACATGATCTAACTTCAGTCCAACTTGACTGAGATCCTGGAGACAATCCTATCAGTTTATGAGCCTGGAAGGTCTATACCTACCAAAACCAGTCTGTAAAGTCAAGAGGAAGCATTTGATCCTTCAGATGCATAGACATCAATGCAAAGCTATGCAGATCATAAGGAATCAGGAAAACACGACACCACCAAAGAAAACTAATAAAGCTCCAGTAATGACCCCAAAGAAATAGAGATCTGTGAAATGTCTGACAAAGAATTAAAAATAATTTTTTTGAGGAAGCACAGTGAGCTAGCTACAAGAGAACGCAAATAGACAACTCAACAGAATCAGGAAAACAAAACTGGAAGTTCAACAAGAAGATAGAAATTATCTTAAAAAATACCAAACATTGAGAATCTAGAGTTGATTAATATAATGAGTGAACTGAAAAATGCAACAGAGAGCTTCAACAAGAGACTTGATAAAACAGAAGAAAGAGTCTGTGAACTCAAAGACTGGTTATATGAAATTAACCAATCAAGGGAGAAAAAAGCAAAAAAGAATGAAGAAAAAAGAGTGAAAAAAGCCTACAAGATTTATGGGACACCATCAAGCAAACCAATATACACATCATGGGAATTTAAGAATGAGAAGAGAAAGAGAGATGAGTGGAAATATTATTTAAAGAAATAATGGCTGAAATTTCCCAAATCTAGGGAGGAATGCAGATGTCTGGGTCCAAGAAACTCAAAAGTTTTCCAACAGGATCAATCCAAAGGATATAACATCAAGGCACATTATAATTAAATGATCAAAAGTCGAAGAAAAAGAGAATTTTGAAAGCATCAAGAGAAAGGCAACTCATCAAATTCAAAGCAGCCCCCATAAGGCCACCAGTAAATTTCTCAGGAAAACTATGCAGGCTATGAGAGAAGTAGGATGATATATTCGAAATGCTGACAGAAGAAACTGGCAACCAAAAATACTATACCCAGCAACACTAGTTTTGGGAAATGGAGGAAAAAGGAAGACTTACTCAGATAAACAAAAGCTGAGGGAGTTCATCACCACTAGACCTGTCTTACAAAAAATGCTGAAGTCACTTCTTCAAGCTGAAACAAAAGGATGTTAATTAGTAATGTAAATACATATGAAAGTATATATTGTCAACTTCAGAATGCTCCAATACTGTAATAGCAGTATGTAAATTATTTTTAACTCTAGTATAAAAGTTAAAAGATAAAAGTAAAAGTATTAAAAATAACTATGGATACAATAATTTGATAATAAATATATAATATAAAAAATGTAAATTCTGACATAAATAACATAAAATGTGGTGAGGGGGAGAAAAAAAGTGTAAAGTTTTTGTATATGATTAAAGTTAAGTTGTTATTAGCTTAAAATGGACTGTTAAACTATAGGTTTTTAAATGTAAGCCTCAAAGTAAAAATAAAAGAAAAACCTCTAGTAAATTCATAGAAAGGAATCAAAGAGTATCACTGTAAAAAATCAAATTACAAAGAAAGACAGCAAGAGAGGAATAAAAGAACAAAGAAACTACAGTCAGAAAACAACTAACAAAATGGCAAGAGTAAGTCCTTATCTATCAATAATTATTTTATATGTGAATGGATTAAATTCTCCAATCAAAAGACAGAGTAGCTGAATGGAAAAAAACCTCACAAAGATCCAACAATATGTTGTCTATAAGAGTCTCACTTTATCTTGAATGACACACATAAGCTCAAAGTGAAGGGATAGAAAAGATATTCAATGCAAATGACTACCAAAAGAAAGTAAGGTTGGCTATACTTATATCAAACAAAATAGATTTCAAGTCAAAAACTGTCACGAGAGACAAAGAAGTGATTATATAATAATAAAAGGGTCAATTTAAGAGAAAAATATAACAATTTAAGCATATATGTACCCAATATCAAAGCAGCTAAAAATATAAAGCCAATATGAAAAAAATAAAGAGATAAATAGACAATATAATAATAGTAGAAAATATCAATACCCCATTCTTTACAAACTCTCAGCTAGACTAATCAAAAAAAAAAAAATAGAGAAGACTCGTAAATGAAATCAGAAATGAAGAAGACACATCACCATGAATACTTCAGAAATAAAAGGACTATTAAGAAAATTATATCACAAATTGAATAATGCAGAAGGAATGATAAATTTCTAGAAAATACAAGCTACCAAAACTGAATCAAGAAGAAATGGGAAGCCTGAACAGACCAAAAACAAAAGAAATTAAATCAGTAATCAAATTCTCAACAACTCCAGAATTCCTTCATGGTGGATTCTACTAAGCATTTGAGGAAAAATAAATACGAATACGTCTTAAACCTTTCCAAAAAAAATAGAAGAAAGGATGCTTCTAAATTTATTTTATGAAGCTTGCATCAACCTGTTACTAAAGGGAGACACAAGAAAAGTAAAGTATAGGCCAGTACTCCTGGAGAATGTTTTATGTGTGCTTGAGAAGAATGAGTACTGAACATAGATGCAAAAATCCTCAATGAAATACTAACAAACCAAATTCAACAGCACATGAAAAGACTTAAGTGGGATTATCCCTGGGATGCAAGAATAGTCAAACATATGCAAAGCAATCAATATGATATACTATATTAACAAAATGAAAAAAAGAATCATCTCAATAGATGCAGAAAAAGCATTTAGCAAAGTCAAACATCCATTCATGAATAAAACTCTCAACAAAATAGTTATAAAAGAAACTTACATCAACACAATAAAGGACACATAAGAAAATTCAGCAGCTAACATTATAATCAATCTGGAAAATTGGAAAGCTTTTCCTCTAAGGTTCCATACAAGAAAAGGATGCCAATACTCACCACTATCCAGTACTATTCAGCATAGTACTGGAAGTCCTAGCCAGCACAATTAGACAAGAAAAAAAAAAAAAGTATCTAAATCAGAAAGGATAAAGTAAAATTTAAAATTGTCTCTATTTGTAGATGACATGATTATATATGTAGAAAACCTTAAAGACACAACAAAAAAACCTGTAAGATCTAATAAACAAATTCAATAAAATTGCAGGATACAAAATCAATATACAAAAACATGTTGCATTTCTATACACAAACAGTGAACTATATGAAATAAAAGTTAGGAAAGCAATTCCATTCACAATAGCAACAAAAATAATAAAATAGTTAGGAATAAACTTAACCAAAGAGGTGAAGATCTGTATATTGAGAATTATAAAACATTTACAAAAATAATTGAAGAAGACACAAAGCAAAACATACCCTATGTTGATGGATTAGAACAATAATATTGTTAAAATGTTTATACTACCCATAGCCATCTCCAGATTCAATGCAATCCCTATCATAATTGCAATGGCCTTTTTCATAGAAATAGAAAAAACAACCTTAAAATACATAAGAAATCACAAAAGATCCTGAGTAGCCAAAGCAATCTCAAGTAAAAACGAAGTTGGAGGCATCACACTTCCTGATTTCAAAATACATTGTTAATGCATAGCTACAGTAATCAAAACAGAATGGTACTGGCATAAAAACAGACACACAGACCAATAGAACAGAATAGAGAGCCCAGGAATAAATCCACACATATATGGTCAACTAATATTTGACAAGACACAAAAACATAGAGTTTGGAAAAAGTAGCCTCTTCAATAATTGATGTTGGGAAAACTGGATATTCACATGTAGAAGAATAAAATTGGACACTTATCTCATACCATATAAAAAATGAACTCAAATTTAATCTTGTGACATAAGATTTACACATAAGACCTGAAACTATAAAACTAATAGAATATAAGAAAAAGCTTTTTGACATTGGTCTGAGAAACAATCTTTTGAATATGACACCCAAAACACAGGCAACAGATGCAAAAATAGACATGTGGGGTACTACATCAAACTAAAAAGTGCACAGCAAACAATCAACAGAAGGAAAAGGTAACCTGTGAAATTGGAGAAAATATTTTCAAACCGTATATGTGGTAAGAGGTTGATATCCAAAACATATAAGGTACTCAACTCAATAATGAAAAAACAAAAGCCCAATTTTAAAAATGGGCAGAGGATCTAAAGAGATGTTTCTCAAAAGAAGACATATGTAAGTGGCCAGCAATTATATGTAAAGGTGTTTAATATCACTAATCATTAGGGAACTGCAAATCAAAACCACAGTGAGTATAGCCTCACATCGGTTAGAATGGCTACCATACGATCCAGCAATTCCACTACTGGACACATAACCAAAGGGAATGAAATCAGTATGTCAAAGAGTCATTTGCATGTACATGTTCAGGGCAGCATTATTCACAGTAGCCAAGATATGGAATCAATCTAAGTGTCCAACAACAGAATGGATAAAGAAAATATGGTATACATGTTGTGTGTGTGTGTATATGAAAATTATTCAGCATTGAAAAAGAAGGAAATTCTGTTATTTGAAATAAGCCAAGAACAGAAAGACAAACACTGCTGATCTCAACTATACATGGAATTTTAATATGTCGAACTCATAAAAGCAGAGAGTAAGAACAGTGGTTGTCAGGGCCTGGGGGTAGCGGCAACAAGGAGATGTTGGTCAAAGGGTATACAAAATGTCACTTATGTGGGTAGAATAAATTCTGGTGATCTAATGTACGTATGATGACTATAGTTCATAATACGGTGTTGTATACTTGGAATTTGCTAAGAGAATTGATGTTAAATGTTCTCACCACAATAAAAGAAAAATCAAAACTATGTGTGTAATAGATATGTTAATCAGCTTCATTGTGGTAATCATTTCACAATGTATATGTTTATCAAACTATCATTTTGTATACCTTACATATATACAATTTTTATTTGTCAAATATATCTCAATAAAGCTGGAGAAAAAAGTTCCCTCTTGCCTCTTTCCTGTCAATCTCCCTACTCAAAGCAAGAGGTATTCTTATTTTTATCACCACAGATTAGTTTTGCATGTTACTGAGCTACACACAAATTATTTCATTCAATCAGAGGTGTCCAATTCTGACATATCTCAATACATGAACATAGCAAATGTAGCTGGAATTATACCAGAAAAGAGGAAAAGGATTGGGGAAACCAGGAAAAGTTTCCTAGAGGAGGGATTTGTGCTGGGTATTAATGAGTGGGCAACACTTGCTAGACAAAAATGGTGCAAAGATACAAAGGCTGACAGGGCATTTTCAGAAAATAGAATTTTTCTGATTGGTATGAGAGAGAATAGGGTTACAGAGCCCTGTGTCGCACAACCATAAGGAACACCATTCACACTGCGTCGTGTGGTTGCAACCTACTGGAGACCTACTCTGGAGATGTATATTATGTGAATAGTGCTCCTGTAGTTGAGTGATGTAGCAGTCTTGAGAGAATCAGGATAGAAAAGTAGGCTCTAAATTATGGAGGGCTTTGAATACTGTAGCTAATTTTATCCAGCTGGTAATGAGGAATGTACAGAAAGCTTTTTAGTGCCCTGGGGAGTTGCATGACCAAACTGGCACCCTAGACACTTTCGTATAACAATGGGATTGGGCAAGGATAAAGAGACAGAGGCAGAGAGACCATTTAGGAGACTTTTGAAGTAATGGTAAACCTGAATAAGCATGAAGGCAGAGAAAAGAAAAGAGAAGGGTTATGATCCAAGAATCAGTATCAAGAGAGCCAGGCCTTGCTGACTGATTATCTATATGTGTTAGGAGAGAGAGATTTTCTGACTTTTGGAGTTTAAGTGACTCAGATAGTGGGTACTGATGTCAAAAACATAAAAGTCAGAAGAGTCCATTGGGACCATTTTAGGCATATTGAGTTTGAGATGAAAGCAAATCATGCCAGTAGAAATATATTTGGAAATGTGATTGGACCTTGTGAAAGTCCTAAGGGCTAGAGATTTTGGAGGTCTTCCAACTTGCAGAAAGAGTTGAAGTCATTGGGAGCTTATCAGGAGTCTTGCTCCAGTGATTTTGGGGGGGCATGTGTCTGGGACTTTGATACAATCCCTCTCCAGGCTACAGTTCTTTAAATGGAATATGTAAATCCATCCTAAAATAGAGCTTCACCATCATCTCGAGAAATTGTTCTCAATGTAAAATAGCTGTTGAACTATGTAAAAGACTCATGCATGAGTATCAATAATGTTGACAAAGTTATTTTCTTTTAAAAAAACTTCTATAAGGTACAATGACTCATAAAACTCCTGCAAAGTAAATTCATAAATATTGATTAAAGAGATGGCACAGACCAGATGGTGGAGCACCATGATTCCTAGATTCCGTAATGTAACAGCAACCACTGTAAGGGTTCAGTTTCAGGTAGAAAATCAGACCGAAAGCCAGCATCAAAATTGTTTCTATAATTTTTCATTTTTGTATAGTATTATATGTTATTTATGTTTGTCTTCTAAAAATGTTATTTAAATTATAAAAAGAATATAACAAGATAATATAAAATCTGGGGGAGAAGGGAAATGACCCATTCCTTGTAATTATTTTGACATTTACATTTTTAGATTGTTGTAATCATTGAATGCATACAATTATGTATCCTTATTTTTGTCCCTTAACATTGGCTCTTCTATATATTCCGTGATGGTCTTCATAGCAATAGGCTTCAGTGGCCACAGGAATAAATGCACCAAAACTGACTGAGCTAAGTTCCTAGTGATGGAAATTTAACTTATTTCCACTTTTTCAAAAGAAATAGTGCCTTACTCAGTGTTCTTGTGCCTATTTTTCTATGTTTTGAATTATTTTTATGGGTTAGGCTGTCAGAAATGGAATTACAGGATCAAAGAAGACCTGTATTTTTATGGCTTTTAAAACATGTACTGGAATTAGTCTCCTAAATTTTATTCTGATTTTCCCTGACACCAGCAATGTATGAGTTGTATAGTACCATACTTCCTCTGCTAGCACTGAATATTATAATTTTAATTGCTAATTTAGTAAGTGAAAGAACATGCTTTATTTGTACTAAAACCTAAATCTCTTTTTAAGTTGAGACTTTTTTTGGTAGCTTTGATTGTATGTGTGTAGCTGCATTTAAACCATCATTTTCCTTCATAAAAGTGGTAACAAACATGCATTTCTATCTAAAATTCCAATCAGAAATATTGTGGATTTAGTGTATACCTTTGGAGGTTTTATGGCATATTTTGACTCTTAAACTGTACTCATTCGATCTTCACTGAACACTTAGTACATGCCGGCCCTTCTCACGTACACTGGGATACAAAAAGTAATAGACCAGGGGGAAAGGCATTGCAAGCAAAGGAATGTGGGGTATGACAGAAAGTGGAGTTTTCATAGAACTACACTTACTCATTACTCTGGAGATAAAAGGTACTATGTCAGTTATCTATTGCCCTGTAACAAACTACTCTGAAACATAATGGCTTAAAACAACAATGCTTTTAATATTTCTGTTTCTGTTGTGTGAGCTGGCTGGACAGTTTTTCTGCTGGCTTTGCCTAGGTACACTCACGTAGCTGCGTTCACCTAGAAGGCTGGCTGGGACTTGGCTCGGCTGGGACATCTGGGATGACCGGGCATTTCTCTCTATGAGCTTATTTCTTCTCAAGAGGCTGGGCCAGGCTGCACTTCTTCACGTGATGCCAATGGAGTTTCAAGAGGGCAAGTCCAAATATGTAAGTGCTTGTCAAGCCTCTGCTTGTGTCACATGTGCTGATGTCCTAGTGGCCAAGCAAGTCACATGGCCAAGCCCAGCTTCAAGGTTCGAAGGGACAACAGGAGAACGTGGAGCCTGGGAGTTGTTAGAAAAACAATCTGTCACAGGTACAATTAGGGAAACAATGGGCAATGAGATTAGATACGGATGCCAGATTGCTGCAGCCCTCCTACACTACACTGAGTTAAGATTTTTTTTTTTTTAATAGATCCTTAAGAACAACTGGAAGAGTTTTCATAGTTTTGGAGGTGTGGAAGAGCTTTGCATGAAGATGCCCTGCTCTGATTTCTAGTTTTAGAAAAATATCTTAGGAAAGCCTACATGATATTAGACATGAGATAATTAGGACACAAATAAGACCATCGTAGCAGGAAGATCATGAAGAGGAGAAAATATATTTCAGAAATATTTATTAGTAACAATAGTAAGATTTGTGCCAGGGGTTTTACAATTCTATCTTGCCCATCCTTATAACAATTGTTTTACACAGGTGTAATCAGCTCTATTTTATAAGATTAGGACTGAGGCTAAAAAGAAAAGTAACATTTTTGAGGCATTTAAGGGCAAGTTTGTGGGAGAGCTAGGATCTAATCCTTCATCTATTTGAAGCCATAGTCATTGCTTTTTTCACTATCTTGCAGAAGAAAGACTGGAATCTGACAGTGGTGAATAGGTTATTGTGTCTGCTAAAAAAAAAAAAACTAGTAGAGAAAACTTCTCTTTCTTATTTATTACTCATGGGGTTAAACCTTCAGGGAGGAGCAGATGTCCTGGCTCATGGCTGCTCGGGTGGAGTGAGGAAGGGAAAACAGGAAAGGAAGGGAGAGGGACTAAGCACAGTGGCTCGACATCTTTGGCACAGACACTGAGGGTTTCTGATGACTGCTCCAGTGCAGCAAGCTTTGAGCATCAGGACTTGTCCTGGGGAAAAATCGCAAGTCAAGAGAGTTATTGGGATGATGTGCCGAAGATGGATAATGAAATGTAATTTAAATTCTGCATTCGTTTGGTGATTTTTTTTTAACACTGACTACTACTCCACTCCTCATTTCTCCCTTTCAACTGGCTCTTTGTGGGTGGATTACTCTTCCGAAATGCTTACTTCCGTCCTCTTTTGTCTTTCTGTCTTGGTCCCTGGGGAGAATGGAAATTAGCTAAGTGTGATGGGTGTTCAGGAGGCAGGCTTTGGTCCTTGGCCAAGAGAAAACTAATTCCCTCAGGAGTAGCCAAAAGTATCAGCTTCACAACCTCCCTTTTTAGAGCTGAAAGGGTTTCCTTGTTTCTACAAAATTCCAAACTAGGGCAGTTACATGTTTTAAGAAATCCATGATCACACCCAGACAAATCTCTCAAATCTATTCAAATATCAATTAACATTTATTAAGCTATGGGAAGGGCAGTCAGATTGGAGATACATAAAGTAGAATAAAACAAAGCCTTTACTTATTAATACAATGAATGTTTAGGCTTTATGCAGTGGGGGTGGGAGGTCAGTCTTTTAGTAGAAAGTTACATCATGTAAACAACAATCATACTATAAAGTAGCTTGAAATAAATGCTAAGTAGAGGTGTTAATATATATAACCTGATGCTGTGGGAAGGCAGAGAAAGAAAATTTTCATGAAAGGAAAGACATTTGAATTGATCTTTGAGGGGCAAGAAGGGGCTAAGAAGAGTGTTCAAGTGAAGGGCACAGCCTGAGCCAAGAGCACATGCCAGGAAGTAAGTGCCTGATGTGTTTGGGGAATGGCTGGATTGTAGGAGTTAGGAATAACAGATTTTTAGTCAATGTAAGAAATCTCAAGGTTTTTTGAGATAAGTCTATTTTTTCTTTATAAATTGTCCTCTGAAACAATATCATTCATTCAAAAAAAGTCAAAACATCACTAATCTTAGATCAATTTATCTTGATTGGTTATATTAAAGCAGTCAGAATCATCTACTCCTCAGGTATTTACCAAAGATGTAACAAAGGGTAGCACATCAAAACCACAATCAGCTGTTAGTTATCCCTCACAGACTCTGCCTGGCACATGGTATGTATTTACTAAATGTTTATTGCCTAGATGAAGGTTATGGTGTGGTAAGCAGCTCTGAAACCTCAGTGGTTTAACACAATGCAGGTTTATTTCTCGCTCATGCTACGTGTCCAGTGCAAGTTAGCAGGGAGGCTGCTCATACTAATGACACAGAGACTCGTGCTGAAGGAGGTTCCATCTTGACACATGCATCCACAGTCACCAAGACAGGGAAACAGGGATGTGGCAAATCCTCCACTAGCTCTTAACATTTCCACCCAGAAGGGACACATGGGTCACTTTGTCTCACATTTCATTGTCCCAAGTAAGTCATATAACTAGACCTTACCTCAAAGGAAGCAGGGAAGATAAAGAGAATCAGAATATTTGTGAACAGCTCTAATGATCACCATACTGGGTCACGCACGTGGCTGGTCCCTTTAACTCAGCTTTGATCTTATAAGGACACTTAATAAATGCATTTTTGTGAATGAATATTGTGAAAGTACTATTGCTTCTGTGTACATGAACAAAAAGCTAACTTCTATGCCAGATTTTGTACATAAATAAAATTATTCCAAAATTTTCCTAACAGAATTTTCTGCTAGTCAAGCAAAACATAGTATTTTGCCTTAAATCACTTTAAATCTCTGTATTGTTTCCATGTCAGTGGCAGCCCACTTGGTATTTCTCGCCTCTTATGAGATGATAGCATTTACTCTAAAAAACCTTGTTCAGTCATTGAACATCTTGCAGAAAATTTAGCTAGTGTAGACATATGCCTAGTGCTTGTACTAACATTTTCTATCTTCTATTCTGACACTTATTAGATGATTGCTTTAAAGCTATTTTTGAAGAGAGGACTTGAAAGAGGAGAATGGATCAATCACTGTTTAGCCTGCTAGACCCTCTTTGATGTACGGTAACCAAAAGTCATTCTCATCACATCACAGAAGGTTTAGGTGAGGCAAGCTTGTGATCTCAGCTGAATTCTTAATACACGATAGGCTGTCTAGTGTCCCCACACAGGGGATGTAATTCAGTTTATAATAAAAGCTCAGTGCCCTTATTGCTGTTACTATACACAGCAGACTTACTATATACCATCTATTGTATTTTTTTGGATGAAAGAAAAAGTATTAGATTATGCCCTAACTGCCTTTCAATGTCTACTTAACCAATTCACTGCTGCTAATTAGCATCTGGGTATCCTAATAGGGTAACACCCTGGACAATTCCTAGCCTTTCTTATGTGGCAGACCTCCATAACATTATTGTGTGGTGATGAACTGATTTTGCCCATGCCATGGTAAACATGAGTCTGTTTTCAAAGAACTTGGAACATGCTGGCCATCTCATTGTATTAGCCATCAATTGAAATCACAGAATAAAGTAAAATAAGGTCTAAAGATAGCTTTGTATATTGACCCTTGCTGGAAGAAATGCTCGATGGCTGAGAGAGTTCATAGATAACCTAGTTTCTCATCCTCTCGGCCTCTTGCAACAACAATGTACTTGCCACCTCAGCAGACATATTATATAATCAATACTTAGATGGCCATTATTGCTGTTGGGCATAAAAAATGCATTCAAAAAGCAGAAGAATCTTCTGGAGACTCTCATTCTGTCAACCAGGGCAGTCCTTAGGGAGAGTTTTCCCTCCAAAAGCAAACAGCCGGAGGAAATGTTGACAGTGTCGGGCAGAATTTCTAGGGCAGCAGGACACCACGGGTCTCTTCCCTCCCCCGGCAGACTCCTGGACATAGGACCGACCTGTGTTGATGAATCAAAGGAACTATTTAGAGTGTCCAAATGTTTCCTTTACTGTTTTGTTCCAGGGCTTTCCCCCCACTCCCTCATGTTTTGAACAGCAAGGATTGAGTCTTTCTATTATCACAACTACACTAATGAATACTAATTGGATATAAGAAAGTCGAAGGTACCAAATTAAAAAAAAAACCTCTGGCATTGAATATGAATGAATATTTTTCATTGTAAAGATGAGTAAAATAAAATTTGATATTGCTCAGATAATTTCGCTCAGGGGGTATAAGCTGCACTGCCAATTGGAATGGAGTAAGAAAACATTTCATTAAAAAAGCATTTATGGTTTGAGTCTCAATAAGACATTCTCTGAATTTAACTTTTTATTTGAGAAAGTAGAGATATGGTTGATTTTTCCAGAAAGTCTGCTTTTATTTTCTAGAGACTTTGAACAGTTTTGTACAGAGCTAGAATTAGATCATGCTTTCTATGATTAATAGAGCTCTATATTAAAAACTTTAGAAATACATATTGATAGAATGTATCCTGCTTACTTTATGAAAACCACAACTGTTAGGGGATGTGGAATGAGAACATGCATGTTAAAATGCTAACAAAGAAATCTCCTCACAACTCTCCCCCCAACCCTCCAAAAAAATATTCAAGTAAGCATGTGGGATTTGCAATCAGGCTGCATCAGGGGGGTCAGAGATCAAAAATAAATGGTGGGCCACAACATGCAGAGCTTTTAAAAAATAATGTCACATTCTTTCATTCTCAGCATAAGAAATGGGCAACTTGTTCAGGGCAAATAATTGTTTGAACTGAGGATTTTATTATTAATCTGTGAAGACTGCTGAATTTAGGGTCACAGTAAGGGTTGATTAGGTACAAGGTGCATAAAGCTCTCCTCTGTCGATGCTATTGAAAGAAGCAAGTAATTTAGATTCAGAATTGGTCTTGGATTGAAGCTCACTCCATTACCGACCATTTTCAATTTCAGCTATACAATAAACATCAAGCTCGGCAAGGAAATTAGTACATTTGGTAATGTATTGGAAGAGATGGGTGGGTCTTTGACAAGATGACACTTATCACCAAAGCTTCGGTTAATGAAACCCTTGAGTGGTATCTGCGTTTGACATATTTTGACATTTTTTGAAATCACATCCAGCATTTTTTCCCCCACAATGTTCTTCTTTATGAGAGAGAAAAAAATCCACCTATCTTTAAAATGAGTACCGGAGTACTGCAATATTATTGGAAAAAAATTAAAGAGATGCTGCCTGCCACTGACAGAAAGAACAAGGTAGTTTCTCAAAATCTGTAAGGAGCAACAGATTCATAAGATACATTTTATTCAAATGAAGACCACAATGCATTTCCAGGAGAAGGTTCAAATTTAAGTGAAGCATATTTGATCATACTTTTCCTAAAAGTACCTTCCACTATAAAATGTGATCTCATTAATGTGACTACAATTTACGTTGCTGAAAAAAAAAAAAGCCAATTTGGGGTAATTATTTCCTGAACAAAATAGTTTTCTGTCTTTTTTTTTTTTTTTTTCCTGCAAGGAAACTGATTATACCTTAGTAAAGGTAGGACTTTTAAAAGAGAAAATAATGAAGGGGAACAGAAAATAAAGATCATTTATCAAAAAATAAAAAGAAATTGAGAAAGAAAAATTGCAAGGGAAAATAAAGGGACCAAACAAACAGGGGAAAAGCAGACAAGAATGACGGCATCAAGAATGAACGATTTCTGGCCTCAAACTAGTTCTGACTAGATCACATCCCGTATTCTCTCACCAGAGTTCTCACGTTTATGTATAATTAAATGCTGTTTTATTGCCAAGTGTCCTAGATAATGAAAAACCAGAAAAAGAAGAAAATGCTTCCAAAGTGACCGAAAATTTAGGTTCACGCATTCTGAGAAGTGGTTTTTGTTATTTACTTTTTAGTTTTTTTCTGAAAGCTGGGTGAAATTATTATGTATTCAGATATTTTAAATCTCATACAGCTCTATTGTTCATGCCATGTTTTTCATCCAGTGCTGGGAGAACAATTGTAACAAAAAATACAAAGCATTCTAAATGGGGGGGCCTTCCTGAACCCTCCAGGACCCGGGTGGCGCTTGCAGGGTGGTAGGCCCAGCCGGGTGGTCTCTCTCATCCATCATTTACCCACCATGAGAAGGAGGTCACCTTGAAGTCTGGACTAGGGAATAGGAGAGAGAAAGAGCATGAGGGAGGCAGAGAGAGCAAAGTAAGGGAAGAAAAAGGCTGCTTTGTAGGAGATAGATATTTTCGAAGAATTCAAAATACAGAGAGGAATCTTTTTAAACCTCAACTCTGCAGGTGATTTCTTTAAACCCTCTTTAAGACCCCTACCCTTTCTCACTTCCATAATCCAAATTTAAGACCCCAAATCCTGCGACTAAGGAGGAGGAAAAAAAAAACTTCCGTATTAGCTCCAGGTCTTCATATTGTCATCTCAAAAAGCCGCGTTCAACATTTTGCTGACTGCTGACTCTCACCCCTATGCCGTAAAATAATAATTTTAACATGGAAAATACAATGAACATTTAAAAATTGTTCAGGCTTCTAATAAGCCAGGGTTTGATGATTATTGCTACTATTCCACATTCGTCCACACCCACAGGTGTGGTAAATTAGTTGAGTGAATTGGGTTTAACGAGATTGATATGTCACCTGACCTCAAGAAGGGCATTACAATTCAGCTGCTTTTAATATCACAGGTATAGCCTTTGAGACGAATATGCTCCCTAGAAGTCTTCTTTTTTATTTTGCAAATTTTAATAATAAAACTAAAGTAACCAAACTTTGAGTGGGAGGCTATTATGATACTCATTGATAATATTTAGCTGAGAAGCACTGGAATGGCCGGATGGGTTATTCACGGCTGGTGTCCATTCTGATTGGCTGATATCAGAGCCGCAGCAGTTGTTAAATATTTTGTCACATACAAAATATTTACCAGAATGGTTGGTCACTGATGGAGCACTTATTATAATCATAATTGATTTAAATTTGTGTATTTGTTTAATTTCTCCCCATCCTCTCCAACGCTCGCCTCTTGAGAGGGAGAGACAGTTTCTCTGCTTAGGGCAGCTCTTGTCACGTTGTAGCCACTTAAGAAATATATTTTTTTGAATGACTGAATTGAGGATTCCCCACATATTCACATTTTAGGAGTTGTGACAGCTCTAGAAGAATGATCACTTTCATCTCTTTGTAGCATTACCTGCTTATTCTTTCAGAGTAATTCTGGCATCGAATACAGTAAAAAACTAGAGGAACATTTTTCACTGTGAATTGTTATTTGATCTCCCTGTTTTTCAGAATGCTATACCTGCGATCAGCTTTGCCTGATGTCCTGGAGTTCAACATCTTTAGAATTAAACCTCCAGTCTTCTGCAGGGTGGAGAAGGAACAGAAACTTAGCTGCCTAGGACGGAGGAGAGGATGGGGCGGGGGAGAGGAGCAGGATTTTAACTCTCCTGTTTTCAGCAATCAGCTAACATTCATCTTCAGAGGATCATTGTGCCTGCAATTCCTGAGTTTTTCTGGACTAATTTTATTTAAATCATCTTAAGTCTGGGCTTCCCAAGCTGCCAGTCTAGATCTTAGTTTTTAATTCAAAATTTTGTTATTTCTCCTTTTCTATTTTCCCTGTCTCTGTGTTTAGTCCTTCTACTGTTATTTTAGTGTGGTTTTTGAAAGCAGTGCAGGTCAAAATATGTGTTGAATTTATTATTTCATAGATTTAATATACTTTCCCCATTTTGTACTTATGAAATGTCTGATACAAGCAATAGATCTATTTATATTTATGTACATATAAAATATATTTATATATGGAATATACATATGTATGTACAGGGAGTTAGCCCTTGGTATCTGAAGGGGAGTGGTTCTAGGACCCCTATACTCCCCCTATCCTTGCACAAATACCAAAATCTACATATGCTCAATTCTCTTACAGTTGGATTTCTGAATCCGCAGACTCCCCATCTGTGGATATAGACGGCCAACTGTATATGTACACGTGCACATACACTATACATAATATAATGTATCTATCTAAAGTATATGAAAGATAAAAGAATGATAAAATGAACACTCTTGCACACTGTTGAACTTAACAAGTATTCCATGTAGGTTGGGCATGGTGATTCATGTACCAGCACTTTGGGAGGCCAAGGCAGGAGGATCCCTTGAGGTCAGGAGTTTGAGACTAGCCTGGGCAACATAGCGAGACACCATTTCTGCAAATGTTTTAAAAAAATTATCTCGGTGTCATGGTATATGCCTGAAGTCTCACCTACTCAGGAAGCTGAGGCTGGAGGAACCAAAATTTGGAATAGCAGTTACCTTTAGTGGAGAGGAAGGAGATTACAGGAGGATCACATAGGATATTTCTTTCTCTTTTTTTTTCCTGGAAACAGGTCTCTGTCACCAAGGGCTGGAGTGCAGAGGCACGACCATAGCTCATTGAAACCTCAAACTCCTGTGCTCAACTGATCTTCCCCCCTCAGCCTCTTGAGTAGCTGGTACTATAGGCAGGAGCCACAGTGTCCTGTTGCTTTTCATGTTATTGTAGCTACAGTTTCATTATATATTTCACCATGGCATAATGAATTGCCATCTTTTTAGCCTGTAATAACAGTTTCTTTGCTACTTACTACTCTGCCACAAAGCCAATGGCACAAATTTTAGGAGTTTTATACTTTGAAGTAGTAATATGTAAATAACAATTGCTTACAAAAACAAAGAATTATTTCATGCTCATGTTACATAGTTCTATCTTGGTAGTGAGTTATTTAAAGCTTTATTTTTCTGTGTCCCCTTAAGAATTCAGGATGAGGACAGCAGCCCTTCTCTGGGACATCCCATGTTTGTGGCAGATGGGGGACAGTATTACCAGAGCCATGTGATAACTCTTAAAGTTTCTTCTCAGAAGCGACATATATCACGCCTGCTAACATTCAGTTAGCCAAAGCCAGTCACGTGGCTGAGACTGACGCCAGTATTGTAGGAAATGCTACTCACAACAAAGGTAGAAAGGATAGTGAATATTTGGAATAAATAGTGTGATCTATCACCATCTCTGAACATATATTGCCTGTTTTGCATGATTTTGAACTTTATATAAAGAAAATCGTAAAATATGGATTATTTTGTGACATATTTTTAGAGTTCAAGATTTCACTTGTGAATTTCCTCCATGTTAATGTGCATGGTGTTGTTCACTCATCACTGCTTTATAGTATGCCATGACATAAATGTATCAAAATTTATCTATTCATTATAGTGGTGTCCAGTTTTTTTGCTATTTTTTTACATCATGCTGATCAAACTCTTATATATGTCTTCCAAGGCACACATGAAAAGGTTTTTGGAATATACACAAGAATAAAATTTTTGAGTCATAGAATTTATACATCTTCAAATGTATTAACTAATGTTAGTTTTGTTTTACATAGTAATTATAACAATTTTTATTTCAGCCAAAAATATTTAAGTGTTTTCATTGTTCCACATCCTTGACACTTGGTATCCTGAGACTTTAACACAATTGCCAATCAAGTGGATATCTCATTGAGACATATTTGTATTTCATCGAAACTTTGCATATTTGTATCTCATTGAGACTTATATTTTGTATTTCCCTGTTCACATTCAGAGAATGATGTACATGAAATATGCTGCTCATATTTCCTCTTCTGTGAAATGTCTATATATCTCTTAGCGGCACTTTTTGATTGAATTATTTGTAATTTTTGTAATGATTTTTAGGAGCCATTTAAAAATATTTATACATTTTCAATACTATTCCTTTGTTGATTACATATGTTTCAAATATATTCTATTGATTATGGCTTGACTTTTCACTTTTGAAATGATATCTTTGATGAATAGAAATTTTAAATTTTAGTGTAGATGAGTCCATCAATATTTTCCTTCATGGTTAGTGATTTTATATCTGGTATAAATAATCCTTGCCCACACCAAGTAGATAGTATCATTTTCTCATGAGAATTTTAAGTTTTGCTTTTCATTATGAAGTCTTTAATCTACTTAGAATTCATTTATGTATGGTATGAGATATAAATTAAATTTTAATTTTTCCAATTGAAAATCAATTATCTACACACTTTTCATTGTATTCTATATTTGTGTTGTTTTATAAAAAGGTTTATTCTAAAATTATAATTTCTAATTGTATAAAAATGCAATAATTTTTTTGTATATTGATCTTATATCCAGTAACCTTGCCAAATTCTCCTGCTAATTCAAAAAATTTATTTTAGATTTAGTTTCGAAGAGTAATGTCACCTGTAAATAGAACAGTTTTGTTCCTTGCTTTCCAATCCTCAAACCTTTTGTTTTATTTTATTAAAGAAAAACTTTTTTTCTGATTTAATTGCGAGGAGTTTAATATTAGAAGTGTTGACAGTAAGTATCATTTTCTTGCTCCTGATTCTAAAGGAAATGCTTTTAACATTTCTCCATTAAACATTATGTTTGCTGTAGTTTTTTTCTTTTCCTCCTTTATTCTGTAAATGTGATAAAGTATATTAACAATTTTTTTCTAACATTATATTAACCTTACATTCCTAGATATATCTAACTAGGTAATGGTATATATATGTGTATATATATAGAGAGAGAAATAGTTTGCTAATATTTCATTTAAGATTTTAGTGTATTTGAGTGAGGTTTGCCTACAATTTACCCTCCTTGTACTGTTTTCCCCCTCGTGGTTGTTTTTCATATCAAATCTATACCAGCTTCATCAAATTGGTTGGGGAGCATTTCCTATTTTTGTATCCTATTGATAGAATATTGAAATTATCTGTTCCTTACAAGTTTATTGGAAGGTACTTAGCAAACAACCTAGGTCTGTTTCTTTTCTTTTTTCTTTTTAAAGATTCTTTATTGTTGATTTAATTTTTGTATGGTCATAGGACTATTTAGTTCTTCAGTCCTTTTGAATCAGTTTTGATAAAATGAATTTTTCTATTTCTTTTCTCCTTTATATAAGTTTTCAAATTTATCAAAATAAACCCTTCATTATATTTTCTCATTTATTTTTAAATTCCTGCTTCATCTATAATTATATCCTCTTTTCCATCTTAATATGTTATTTATCTGTACCTGCCCATTTCATTTTTTCTTGATCAATCTTCTTAGAGGTATATCCATTTTATTAATCTTTTCAAGTGATCAACTTTTGGCTTGTCTTCTGTTTTATTTTTTATGCTACATCTTCTATAAATTTTTTAATATCAAAATTATCCATAGGCCACTGGGAAGAACAAGGCTTTGATACAACAGTTTCCAGAGGTGGTAGTGAGTATAGTGAACATGGTAACCTAGAAAAACAACTTGGTTACATGAAAACAAAGACTATGATTTAGAAGCAGATCATGCCTATCCTTGTTTTTCAATTGGCCGGGATGGTTTAGGTACTTTTCTTACTCATCCTTCTTTTTAATTATGAGTTTAACACAGGAGTTGATTATAAACCTTATATAGTTCTCTAATTCAAGAATGAATGATAGGCCCAGACGCGGTGGTTCATGTCTGTAATCCTAGCACTCTGGGAGGCCGAGATGGACGGATTGTTTGAGCTCAGGAGTTCGAAACCAGCCTGAGCAAGAGTGAGACCCCTGTCTCTACTAAAAAAAAAATAGAAAGAAATTATCTGGACAACTAAAAATATACAGAAAAAATTAGCCGGGCATGGTGGCGCATGCCTGTAGTCCCAGCTACTCGGGAGGCTGAGGCAGTAGGATTGCTTGAGTCCAGGAGTTTGAGGTTGCTGTGAGCTAGGCTGATGCCAGGGCACTCTAGCCCAGGCAAAAGAGTGAGACTCTGTCTCAAAAAAAAAAAAGAAAGAATGAATAATAGGGCTCTTCGTCTAAATTTTCTTACATCAAAATTTCTAATAAAAGTGGCAAAGTAAACATATGGCTTAGGGTTTGAAAACTGCATACGGCTTTATAGGTTTTAAAATCATTCTTCAGTCAAAAGTAAAATATAAACGATTTTGTTACTATATGTATAATATAGTAAAGCAGACTTGAAATTAAAAACAATGTGAGGGGAAAAACAATATAAAGAGGATGAATTATAGGCTAGCCTCACTCAAAGGTGATGGGTAGATATATTAATAACAAACACTATTGTTTTGGTATGGAACCACAAAGGGATATATTTTAATAAACCAGAAGTAGACAAGCTCTTATAAGTCAGCCTTGAATTACATTAATCATTGAAATAGAATTAAGGTAATACCAGATTGCTAGAGACTGCAGACATTCATAAGGCTTGTGCCCTCAGATGAGTTGCAGAGGCCCTCAAATGCCTTTCTGGAAGAAGATATTATCTTGGGCAAAAAATTATTTCTACAAACAATTTTAAGCTATACTATCTAGCACATAATTTAAAAGCAAGACAATATGAGTAAAACCCGGCAGAAACCACCAGCAATAGAAATTATTCCATAAAAGCTTCAGGAATAGGCAAAATTAGATAAAGACTTTAAAATAAATCTGCTTACCACATTCTAGAGGATGAAGGACAAGATTAAGAATTGTTGCAGAGGAAAAATGTCAAGGGAAACTCAAACTGAAAACAGTAAATTAAGAATTTAATGGATGGGTCTAATAGTTTATATACAACTAAAGAAAGACTTAGTTAACTGAAATATTGCAGTGATACTTGTCTAAATAAAATGATAGAAAATAGAGAAAATGAGGTAAAAGAGGACACAGTGAGAAGGTCTAATATTTAAAAGGAAATCCTATAAAGAGAGGCAGGAAATAATGGGGGCTGAAGAAATCAGGAAGGAGAGATATAATGAGGCTGAAGCAAATTTTGAAATGATCATAGCTGGGAACTTTTTAAAACTGGGGAAAGACACCAAGCTTGTAGATTCAAGAAGCACACAAATCCCAGGAAGAATAACTGAGAAAGAGATCCACATTGAGCCACTAAATGATAAAACTGCTAAAACTTCAAAATGGAAAAAAATCTAAAAATCAGTTATAGAAAGGGCAGCAATCAGATAGTTAAGTGCTCAGCAGAAACAAAAGGACTTGCCTAACAATAAAATTATATCTTCAAAGTGTTAAAACATCTATCAACTTTATATTGACAGATCTAACTTTGAGTTGGGCGGGGCAAAGATAATACATGTAACCTAAACATTTGTACTACCGTAATATGCTGAAATTAAAGAAAAAAAATAAATTAATTAATTAAAAAAAACTTCTGAAATTGATGGTTAAAAAAAGTCTTTTGAGATCAACAAATAAGATAATTCCTCAGTAGCAAACATACTAAAATAAATACTAAAGGGTATTCTTTAAGCAGAAGGGAAAAAAAATCTCACATGGAACCTTGGAATTGCAGAAGAAAATGAAGGGCAATGTAAACGTAATGGAATAAGCAGTCTGACTCTATGTTTTGAAATTTGGCTGCTGAAAGATTTAAGCTTTGCTCCGTCCCTCCTCTGTTCCACATCTGAGGAGGCTAATAAGAAAGCCTAGGTGCCTCCTTCCTTGATGCCAGTGAAAGATTTAATGCATTCAAGCCTCTATTTATTCGGAGGAACCCTCATCCCAGATCTATTCTTTAACCATCATAAAAACTAGCCTCCTTTTCCTAATCTCTCAAGATATTTTTGGATCACCTTGGGAGGTGTGTCCTGCTCTCCCTCAGATTAATAAACCCTTTCATATTCTCTTCATATGTGTGTAGCATATTCAGCCT
>CAUYSK010039213.1:0-13596 GCA_963575035.1 Avahi laniger | reverse complement strand
AATTTCTTTCTATTTTTGGTAGAGATGGGGTCTCGCTCTTGCTCAGGCTGGTCTCGAACTCCTGAGCTCAGAACGATCCGCCCACCTCGGCCTCCCAGAGTGCTAGGATTACAGGCGTGAGCCACCGCGCCCGGCCTCCCAGCCTAGTCTTGAAATCCTGGGCTCAAGTGATTATCCTGCCTCGGCCTCCCAGAGTGTTGGGATTACAGGTGTGAGCCAACATGCCTGGCTAGTGTGGCTTTCTTCTTACTGGACTCGTGTCATTTCCTATGGGAAGGACTTAGGTTTGTAAGGGATCATAGATTCTGGTAAGTTTTTTTTTAATTTCAGAGACTGACAGTAAGCTTTTCAGTCTGTGGTTTGGGAATTTCCCTTTTCCCCCTTTATGAAAATCAGTATAGGATTAGTCCTTCTCAAGGCTTTCAGGTACTTCTTTCTTTCTCTGCTGCTTTTTAGAGATTACTGCCTGATTCTCAAATCACAGCTGTGTGTTTGAGTTAGAACATTGGGATGTAATTCTAGACTAGAAGATTTAAATCTATTAAAACTAATTCTTATGCTCTTGTCGCCTAACGGGTTTTGATTTTTCTTTAGAGATACCTGTTCCTCCAATTAGTAGAATAGCAAAATAGGTCAACACTTTTGCCTTTTTCTCGCATCATCTTCCCAAAGCAGTTTTGCTCTAAACACTTATAAAAAGAAAGCTGTCAGCATTTTTGATGAGCCTGTTCGCTCTGGACCTTCTCTTCATTAGATACTTTACAAACAATTCATGTTCACTAAAGAAAATTTGGAAAGTAGAGTAAGAAGAAAAGTTGCCCACAGTCTACCACCCAAACCATCAGTGTCAACATTTTGTGTGTTCTTATCATTTTTTTTCCCAGAAAAATTTAACAGGTTTATTTATAACTGTTAAAAAGTTGAACTGCTGGAACTTGTTCACTGCAACATTTTGACTTGCATTAATGCTTCACACCCCCAGATTTATATTAAAAATTCACACACAAATGAAAATGGAAAAATTGCCAATACCTGATTTCTGTCCCCTATTTTTCCACTCAATATCATATACTTAGGTACCTTTTGACCTGATAGGGAAAAAAAAAAAAATCTAACATTCAGAACTAGCAATAGTAGGAAGAAGAGAATTTTTTTTTTTTTTTTTAAGAATGAAATGTTTTCCCATCATAGTGGATTCTGAAGCACGTTCTCCATGTATGTGGTGTGCTAGCTGGATGTCTTTTGGCATAATTGTTACATGTTTGACATGGTTAGCACACAGGTTGGTGTCTTCAAAAAGGCCAACCAGGTAGGCCTCACTTGCCTCTGGCAAAGCACCAATAGCTGCACTCTAGAAGCGCAGATCTGTTTTGAAGTCCGGAGCAATTTCTTGTACCAGGCACTGGAAAGGGAGTTTGCAAATCAGAAGTTCATTGGACTTCCGATAACGTCTAATCACAGAATACCGTGGTACCTGGCTTGTAGCGATGAGGTTTCTGCACCCTTCCAGTAGAGGGTAGGCTCACGTGAGCAACTTTTGTAGCCAGTTGCTTCCTGGGTACTTTAGCACTGGTTGATTTGCGGACAGTCTGCTTTGTAGGAGCCATGGTATAAAGACCTTACTTACCCACCTTCTCCTTTGGCTGGAACTCCGGGAGCTAGAGACGGCACAGTTGCAGCTGCGGCTATGAACACCTTTCTTATCTCTTTTTGGGTGTGGAGTTTTTGTTTTTCCCTTCACAGTCACACTGCTTTTTTCCTTTTCACTTGACAGTCTTTCATCAGCATTTTCCATGTTACTATATAGCCTGACATTAGTCCTTCAGATTTGTCCATTCTCATTCTCTTTGTCATTAGTAATTTACTCTTTACCCATCTCCCATGTGTGTTCTTTAATGAGTTGTGTTCACGTAAGTTTTGCTGCCTTCTCTTTCCTTAGGATCACCTCATACTCTGAGTTACTGTACTCAGTGTCTTGCAGCTTTTTTGATTATTCTAATCCGAGGCCTTGCGATTGCCTACTTTTTTCTTGGGATTTTCTGAAGTCTGCTTTTCTGAAGACTTGAGTTTTGTGTCCTACTACCTGTCATTCATCGTCATCTATCCCTGTTAGAAAATCCAAGATGATACCCTCACCACTTGGCTTATAGACAACATTCAGTAAACGTCCGCTTCTCATTCTCCAGTGCGTCTGTTCACTGCCACCTCAGCAGTTAGCCCTTTTTCGTTGGTTGGACATAAGTCTAGGAGCCTTCTTTGTTGCCTTGTTTTATTATGAGCAGTGACATTGTCAGCAAGTTGAGGAAGTGTTGGTCATTCTCCATTGGCAGTCTTCTTCAAATTTGGGCTTAACAAAGTCTCCGTCTCTAGTGGGTCTGACCACTGTCAGTTTGGTTCTCTTTTGAGAATGAACCTTTCTTATCTTCCAGCTAATTGAGACTAGTTTATCTTTGCAGTGATAATGCTTTTGCGTTTCTTTTTTTATAGCTTTATCTGCTTATTTTGAACAAAATTGTCAATGGCCCATTTCTTTTTTTTTTTCCATGACAGCCTACCATTGAATACCCAATTCTTAGTGTGTATGAGTCTGTTTAAATTAAAATAGACATCCAAGGCTGGAGGTTTTGTTCCTTACACTCTTTCTTTTTTGTTTTTAAGGTATTTCCTCTTCCTTAATGTTGTTGTAATGTTTTGTTAGAATGATGCTATGATGCCCTTGATATTTGCTTTTGTGGGTTTTTTTTCCTGTCTTCTTTTCTTTGCTTGTTTTCAAGATTAAGTCCTTTTTATCTGTCAACGAGTCTTCTACCTGATGCTTCTCCCTGATCCTCAGGCTGTTTCCTCTGCTATCACTAGGAGTTCTCCTTGTTCTTTGTTACCTTCTGTGGAACCAACTCCTTACTTCACGTGAGATCTTTTTCTTCCAGAGTCATGGCTTTTAGCTTGAAGAACTGAGAAAGCCCTCTGGACTAAATAATTTCCATCCTGCACTCAGGCCTCTGTCCACTCTTGCACCGATAGTCACAATTAAAGATTTGCTTGGTTCATAAGCTTTGATAGTGTTTCCGTCTTTATGAATATGGGCGGTCAGGAAAACACTCACCTGATTTAGTCTGCATGGGCTCCCATTAAACTCCCTGATTTAGTCTACATGGGCTCCCATTAAACCCATCTCTTATTCTTCAGAATGAAATGACAAAATAAGTATTTAAACCCTAGGCCTTTTCGTTTGTTTTGTTTTGTTTGAGATGATGTCTTGCTATATTGCCCAGACTGGTTTCAAGCTCCTAGACTCAAGTGATCCTCCTGCCTCAGACTCCCGAATAGCTGGGACTACAGGGGCATGCCACCATACTCATAAAATAATTATTTAAAAAAAAAATTTTTTTTTTTTTTTTTGAGACAGAATCTTACTCTGTTTCCCTGGCTAGAGTGAGTGCCATGGTGTCAGCCTAGCTCACAGCAACCTCAAACTCCTGGGCTCAAGCAATCCTCCTGCCTCAGCCTCCCGATTAGCTGGGACTACAGGCATGTGCCACCACGCCCGGCTAATTTTTTCTATATATTTTTAGTTGTCCAATTAATTTCTTTCTATTTTTGGTAGAGACGGGGTCTCGTTCTTGCTCAGGCTGGTCTCGAACTCCTGAGCTCAAACAGTCCGCCCGCCTCGGCCGCCCAGAGTGCTAGGATTACAGGCGTGAGCCACCGCGCCCGACCTAAATTACATTTTTAATAGACTTTGCCTGCTTGCCCTTCAGAGTGGCTATGCTAGTTCATACTCCCACCAGCAGGTGAAGTGACTCTTTTCCCACATACTGTTGACATTTCATACTAAAAGATATAAAATCTAGTCTGTGAAAACTGGTATCTTCTTATTTTAATGTGAATTTTCCTGATGAATAGTGAGGTCAGCCCATCTCATCGTACATTTATTTGCCTTTGTTTTTTCTTTTATGTAAATTGCCTGTTCACGTCCTTTGCCCATTTTTATTTTGGATTATCATTTTTTTTATTGATTTGTAGGATTTCTTTACTCTAATTTCATGCTTTGGCATGTTCAGGGGCAGCATCTTTTCTCTTTCAGAATTGTCCCCACTATTGCGTATTTCTCTCTGGTGTACATGTGAAAATTTTAGAATCAACTTGTCAGGTTCAATGAATAATCCTATTAAGTTTGCTATTGCTTTGATTATTATAGGTTAATGTGGGGAGAGGTATCATGTATTTTATCAACACCATTTGTTTAATCTTTCTGGGATTCATGTGCCTGTTCTGAATTAAATTATATGTTTAATGCTGTTGTTCAATGAAAAGTTACAAGTTTACCCTACTGTTATGTCTCATGTTCCTTTGAAATAATTGTTTTCTCTCTCAGCATATTTCTTTTCTAAATGGTTGTTATCTGAACTGTTATAAAGGAGTACTGATGGGGATGTGCAATAGCAGGTAGGAAAATTCTATCATCTTTTCTGTCTTGTTTTTTAGCAATCCCCAAAGTGAGATTGGAGACAATCTACATTTGCGGAGTAGATGAGATGAGTACCCAGGATATCTTTTCCTATTTTAAAGAATATCCTCCAGCTCACATCGAATGGTTGGATGATACCTCATGTAAGTACACCCAAGTCTTCTGTTGACTATGCTTTCGTTATTGATTTTTAGAGTTCTTGCTATACAAAATGTGAATGGTTAAGGCCCAGACTACTTGTTTGTGCCTAACCTCTGCCCTTAGCTTGGGAGAGAAAAAATTGGCCAGTGATGAGAACCAGCATGGCTTAGCCAGTCTGCCAGCTTCTACCCCATAGATATTCCAAATCAGCTTATAGATGATGACCAGGACTCTAGGAGTTTGATTACTGCTGTCTGAATCTAGTGTACGTGACTGAGGCCTCTGTAACACTCACAGTTACTAATAAAGGGGTGGATCCACCCGCATAGACTTGGGGCTGCATTTTCAGGGCTTTGGACTTTGTCGTTGCTACCTGCTATATAGTTATTCAGAGGGCTGGCTGTGCCTTAGTGTCTCTGACCTAGAACTGGACCAAAATACTCTGACACCATCCTCAGACCTCTCACCTCTGCTTGGCTTGAACTGTGTTTCTGGAACATCATTTGCTTGCCCTAATGGAACAAGTGAGCTGGCTAACTTGTGAGTTAACTGTCATTTTTAACTTGCCTCCCTTCTCCAAGTCTGGCCTGACCTCTGGTAACCACTTTGCTGGCTTCTTATCTTGACTTCTAGTCTGACTTCACTTGCTGCCAACTGGCTGACCTGCTAGGTAGTACTCTAGACAGCAGTCTTGAATGCTCTCTTAAGAAGATATACATTCAGTGTTTTCGTTGAAGGGAGAAACATGATTAAGTAAAAGATTTTTCTGCATTTTTCTTTTTGCTTAACTTACACTATCCAAATCAGTGGTCGCCAAACCTTTTTCTATAAAGGGCTGGGTAGTAAATATTTTAGGCTTTGTAGGCCATGTGGTCTGTGTCACATCTACTTAGCTCTGCTGTGGTAGCATGAAAGCAGCTATAAACAGTACATAAACTAATGAGCTTGGCTGTTTTTCAGTAGAATTTTATTTACAAAAACAGGTGGTGGATGTGTAGTTTATTATGTATTAATTATACCTAAATAAAGCTGCTACAAATATAAATAAATAACAGTTGGTAGGCTAGATTTAGCTTGTGGGTTATAGTTTGCTAACCCCTGATTTAAGTCATTAAAACTATAGCTAGGGGATATTAGAGTTGGAGGGACCTTTAGAATTATCCACTTCAGCTATATCATACTGTACATGAGAAACTGAGAAACAGAGGAAGGAAATTATTTGCCCAAGGCCACACAGCATGTTAGTAACAGAAGTGAGAGTCTTTAGACCTTCATTTCCTAAACTGAGGTATAGGGGACATACGAGAAATGATCTTTTAAACAGAGGTAAAGAGGTTTCTTTTCTATAAGACTTCTCAAAGCTTTTTTCTTGCTAAATTCTCTTCCTTAAAGGGGAAAATTAAATTAGTTGCTAGAAAGCCAAGTGACTGTCATGCCTCCATTTTATATGTCCCATGGATACCTTCATCACACACACTTTATGATGGGGGAACATCATTTAGCATGTTCAGATGACAGAGAACAGCAAAGCACTCCCTGTAGGGGGCAGAAACATTATTATAAAGGATAATCCAAATTTATTTGACAATTATTATCATCTTCATCAAGAACTGCTAATACTTACATGTCACTCACTGTCTTCCAGGCAGTTTTAATATATAGAACACTTTTTCATGGAATACTTAATAGTTACTTTGTGGAACCCAGTTTGGGAATGTGGTTCTAGGATAATTTCATCAAAGAGGTCTTATTACCACTTTCTATATTTCTTTTCATTAGTTGGTTTGTACATTTACTGATGACAATCTGTAGCTAGATAAGGCTGTAACAATGAATGCGATATAGAATCTTCTCTCAAGAAACTTACCATTTGGATGCAATCTAATGTTTTGTTTTAGGTAATGTGGTTTGGCTGGATGAAATGACTGCTACACGAGCCCTTATCAATATGAGCTCTCTGCCTGCCCAGAATAAGACGAGAAGCAGGGATGCCAATGAGGACAAGTCATCTGAGAAAAGTAAAAAAGGTAATTGAACACAAAGGAGGGAACTTTCGCCTGAAAGTCCTGTCGTTTATCCAGTCCTGTGTTGGGCCTTTGAATTTCCGAGCAGGGTATTATGTAGCTTATCATCGCCAGATGTTTCTGAAATAATCTGTGGTGCTTTGGATCATCAGTAAATAGGAGGAGAAAGTACAGACTTTTAAATTTATATGAGATGGTTCATCTTAAGGTTCATCTTGTCCCCACGTTCCATTTTAGACAAGCAGGAAGACAGTTCAGATGATGATGAGGCTGAAGAAGGAGAAGTTGAAGATGAGAACGCAAGTGATGTAGAGGTTAGTAATAGGGCAAAGATACGTGTAAGGTTTTATTATAAAAAATTGCTTACTGTCTTTTTTATTTAAGGCTTGAAGACTTAGTAAGTTGTGTTGTTCTTCTGGCTTTCACCATTAGACCTTCTGAGGGTGTACACCAGGCTCTCAGCCTTTAAGTTTGTGTAGATGTGACAATTCATCTTGAGATCTTGGAATAGTACTCATACTTCTGCATAAAAGAAAATAGTTTTATTGAGAAATACTTTAAAGTGTTATCTAATCACTAAAATTAAGACAAAGCAAGTAATGGCGTATTTCCTAATGGATTATGTACAATTGTTAGAAATATTATCATGTATTCATTTAAAAACTATTTATCAAGTATCTGTAATATACCAAATTATAGGCACTAGGGATACAAGCATCAAACAAAAAAGTCCTGGCCCTCTTGGAGTCTATTCTGTTGAGGAAGACAGAAAATACACAGATACACAGAGATACAGTGTCAGGAGATGATGAGTGCTGTGAAGGAAAGTAAAGGAGGGTAAGGGACTAGAGAATAATAGAGACTATTATTTTAGACAAGGTGATCAAGGGAGACCTTTGACTTGAAATTCTGCAGAGGAACTAATGCTATAATGCTGATAAATATTAATAAGTATTAATGGTGGAATGCTTTCTTAACAGTAACTTTACTACTTCAGAAATATGAAGAGAACTTTAATTTTTATATTAAAAATGCTCTTTTTTCTTAAGTTGGACACATTATCTCAGGTAGAAGAGGAATCTTTGTTAAGAAACGATCTTCGTCCAGCCAACAAACTTGCTAAAGGAAATAGGTTATTCATGAGATTTGCTACGAAAGGTAAATTTGATATTTGGTATTGATTATTTTCAATCAAAATGATTTATTTTTGAGTGATATCTTTCTCTTTCGAATAGAAGTTAGATCACAAAATCTCAAAGTTCCCTTTAAACCATAATAGTCTGTGCTTATGAAATAATGGCTTGCTATTTGAGTTGGAATTTCTGACTGAAAGTGAATATTAACTACTTGTATGTATGTTTCTGTGGTTTCTAGCTAAAGTAAGTTATTTTCTGTTAAAGCTAGTGTGCCTCATGTGTTTTCAGCCAGTTATCATTTAATCTTTGAAAACATTTTTAATTATACTTTTTGATTTGTTATAGCAGCATCCTCCTGGACATTGCTAATGTACCATGCAGTTCTAATTCCCTCCTCATAAGACTTTTTATGCACATTGACTTTTGGTGGGCATTAAAAATATATGTGTGTATACACATATACATGTAGTAGTTTTTTTAATCATTTGAGAGTTAGTTGGAGATAAAAACCTTTCACCCCTAAACACTTCAATATGTATTTCCTAAGAACAAGGACATTGTCTTCTACACTGCAGAGTTATCAAAATTAGGAAATTTAACATTAACACATACTATTACCTAATGTATAGTCTGTATTCAGATTTCATCATTTGTTCCAGTAATATACTTATATCAGTTCAGACTCTTGAATTCTTATTCCATGGGGTATCATCCATTAGTATTATTATTTTGATTCACAAATTATCTTGGATTTGGCCAACAGAGCCCCTTTAAACTGTATTTTGACATGCCCCATGATTCTTTAAGCACTTTCTTACTTTATGGCACAACAGAACATCTTGTTTTTCCATACTCATTTTGAACTTTACCTGCTCCAGATCTGGATCTGGAATCAGCCATTTCTCCAAGGAGCTGGGGGACATGGGTGTTTTTTGGAGGGGGGGCGTAGTGAATAGACTGGTATGTATTGCCATGTTCACCCGTAGCATTAGATGTATTTACAGTGGGGTTTGTCCTTTGCAGTCAGAGTGCCCAAAGAACTGTTGAAGGCCTTTATGTTATTGCTTTTGACAAAAACATGATCACTGACCACCTTCTTTCCTGTTTATTGGTATTTTTACTTAAATGTGATCTTTACCACATTTGCTCATTTGAGTGGCTGTTTGAATGCATTCTAGATGTATAATACTATGCTGTTTTCTTTAAGTCATTTTTAGGAATGCCACAACAAAGTGGAAAAAAGCAATTTACCAAACACATGGAATTATGTATAGTCTGTTCTTTTTTTTTTCTTTCTTCCTTTCTTCCTTTCCTTTTCCTTTTCCCTTTCCATTTCCATTTCCTTTCCTTTTTCTTTCTTCTTTCTTTCTTTCTTTTTTTTTTTTTTTTAAGAGACTCACGCTGTTGCCCAGGCTGGAGTGCAGTGGTGCAGTCATAGCTCACTGCAGCCTCCAACTCCTCGGCTGAAGGCCTCCTCCCACCTCAGCCTCCCCAGTAGCTAGGACTACAGGCACTTGCCACCATGCACAGCTAATTTCTTTTATTATTATTTTTTTGTAGAGATGGGGTGTCGCTATGTTGCCTAGGCTGGTCTCAAACTCCTGGCCTCAAGCAATCCTCTGACCTCAGCCTCCCAAAGTGCTGGGATTACAGGAGTGAGCCACCACGCCCGGCCATGATCCGTTTCTTTAACCTTGATGTTGTGTTGTTGGAGTGTTGTCATTCAGAAATGAGTGTCATCTTTCAGGGAGCAGCAAAAAATGCTACCTTTTCAAGAAAGTCTTTTTAATTCCTGATTACCTGTTATGACTAAAGCTCTCTTATGCCTCTTAGAAGAACGTTGTATCTTGAATTGTTTATTTTTAAATTTTTCTCTGTTAAGTCAGCTCCTGAGCAGCAGCTTAACCTCATTCATCTCTATATTTTACTCTAATCCTCTCCATACTGCATTGTCTTAGTAGGCACTCAAGAGAGTGAATGTTTATAGTGGATCTTTCCTTTTGTTGGCAGATCGCACCAATCTGATTGCAGCTATGGAAAACATTGGTTTTTTTTTAACCATTCAGCATTGTCTTCACACCCACAGGAATTCCTAGGTAACTGTTGTAATTAATTTTTAGATGACAAAAAGGAACTTGGAGCAGCTAGAAGAAGTCAGTATTACATGAAATATGGGAATCCAAATTATGGAGGCATGAAAGGAATTCTTAGCAATTCATGGTAAGTCCAAAACCTTAAAATACAATAGTTTAACTAGTACTTAAACTTTTCTTAATCCTTCAGTTGGTATTCCGTAATGGAATGTCTAAACCTCATGTGGACTAGAAGGAACATGAGGAAAGAATTCAAGATTCTTAAATATGGTAAATGATGTGGAAGTGCTGAGTTTCAGTTTCATTTAAAATATCTCTGTTTCAGCACTTGACATTGCGTCAGTGTGTACTTGAATGAATTAGTGGATTTCGGGGTCCTTCCTATTAGTTTTTGATTATGTGCTTATTGTGGCAATATTGCAGGAAACGAAGATATCATTCCCGTCGCATTCAGCGGGATGTGATCAAGAAGAGAGCCCTGATTGGGGATGATGTTGGCTTGACGTCGTATAAACACCGACATTCCGGTAGTTGCCTGCTCAGCTCTTGGGTAGACACATGTTTGGCTCCCGAAATCATATTTTTATTCTTAATACAGTCTTATAAGGTTCCAAACTTTATCATCCTCTCTTCCTTGCCCTCACCCTCTGCCAACATATAGGAAAGTAAGTCAAGTCACAATTAATTTTGAATTGCCCATACAAAGAGGTCAAACAATTTTATAAAAGCTATTCTAATAAAGAACAAATATGACAGGGAAATTTAAAACAAAACTTTCTTAAAAACCTAATTTTTCTACTATTAATATCAACAACTACATAAAAAATTTTTTAAATTATTTTATTAGATGAGTTGATTTTATTGTTCCTTTTCTCATAATGAAAATAGGCTGCTGTCAAGTGCTTTATGCTTATTGGCTGTGCACATGAATGCCTCAGAAAAGTGGGCTATCATGACTTGGGTTTCTTTTTTTTTTGGTGCTTATTGTAGAAGAATCATTTTTTGTTCTATGTTTTATAAAAATTTGTTTTTATTTTGAGCTTAATCTATGGAATCTTCCACGTGCTTTATAGAACTTGCCAAGTCAGCATATAGAATAGCATACACGCATATTTATCATTGTAATGGGAACAGAAAGAGATGGAGTCTATACATTTTTATTTAATGTATGTATAAAAAATTGTAATTTTGAGATCTGCATATTATACACATACTTTTCTGTTACTGATACATAGTTATACTTTTCTAATTCAGTTAGTTTAAAATATTTTTATCATATACTCTTTATATCCATATTAGGGAAATTAAAAAGAAAACTGTCCCTAATTCTAACACCCTGATATGATGACTGATTTCATCTTACATTTTTCCCATTTGTCTATTTTCATAATAAGTATCTTTTGTTTTTTTTGGAGACAGAGTCTCGCTCTTGTTGCCCAGGTTAGACTGTCATGGCGTCAGCCTAGTTCACAGCAACCTCAGACTCCTGGGCTCAAGTGATCCTTCTGCCTCAGCCTCCCCAGTAGCTGGGACTACAGACATGCACCACCATGCCTGGCTAATTTTTTCTATATATTTTTAGTTGTCCAGATAATTTCTTTCTATGTTTTAGTAGAGACGGGGTCTCGCTATTGCTCAGGCTGGTCTCGAACTCCTGACCTCGAGCGATCCTCCCACCTCGGCCTCCCAGAGTGCTAGGATTACAGGTGTGAGCCACTGTGCCCGACCAATATTGTAATTCTTATGAACATATACTTTATATTCTGCTTCCATTTATCATTAGTATTTATCTATGAACTTTAAAGTTACAATTGATTTCATTATTCGTGGTGGTTATATTCTATAAAGTGACTTTGAACATTGAATTAGCAAACGAACCATACAAAGCCTCTGGTCACGTCATTTTTGTCAGTTGATCAGTATGTAACCTTGTTTTACATGTATTTAAAGACACCTTATTTAGTATATATTGTTAATTTATTAACATTGAGCTCATGGCCAGTAGCACTACGACTCATGCCTGAACGAAGCTTATCTAACACATGTGGTTTCTCCATAAGGCACAGCACAGCCTTCCTGCATTTATGAACACTAGACAGCACTTCAGCACTAGGCTTGGGGGCTATTTTAAATGGTGAAATCACCAACAAAAAGCACAAAAAATGTGGCACTTAATAGACTGTGAAAAGTCTATTTCATCTACAGGGTGAGATGAAAGAGGAAGGCAGAGCATTGCTTTGTTTGTCCTTGACTGCGAACGTGCATGTCTGGGTGATTTGAATTTTTTTGCACTCTGTGCATGTCCGCAGATTGACCGTGAAAGGGCTGCGAGTGTTGATTTTGGAGTTACAAATAGATTTGGCAAATTCGCAAATACAAAATCTGTGAAGGAGGATCAGCTGCATTTTTAAATGACTTTATTATATTTCATTAGGCTGCTGCATCATACTTTAACTGTTCTCCTACTGTTGTTATCAGAATAGTATCCAATTTGGCACTATTATAGATAATGCTCCCATAAAATCTCAGGGATGGGAAGTCCATCTTCTTATTATAAAAAGATCACCAGTGTAGAATAGAAAATTAAAGTTTAGCACTTTTCCTAATGTTTTTGGTTAAATTTCTTCAGGACTAGTGAATGTCCCTGAGGAACCCATTGAAGAGGAGGAAGAGGAAGAAGAGGAGGAGGAAGAAGACCAGGACATGGATGCAGATGACAGGGTGGTGGTAGAGTACCATGAGGAGCTCCCAGCTCTCAAGCAGTCCCGGGAACGGAGTGCATCTCGGCGGTCCAGTGCCAGCAGCTCAGACTCAGATGAGATGGACTATGATCTAGAACTGAAAATGATTTCCACTCCTTCACCAAAGAAAAGCATGAAAATGACTATGTATGCTGATGAAGTGGAATCTCAACTGAAAAATATTAGGTAAAAAAATGTTTTTACCAATGCTCACTTTTAATTTGATTTTAAATACTAAATACTAACTTCTTAATTCCTCTTAATTTTTTTTTGCACTATGAATTTTAAATGGAAACAATAAAATGGTTTAATGACTCATAATGAATTACAGAAGTTTGATAGTTAAATTATACTGTCATTTGTGAGGCATTTATTCTTCATTATTTATGTATGGCTAAAAAAAACTGCATACTTGTGTTTTCTGTTCCCCATTTCAGAGCAAGATTATGAAGAGAGGGTCTTAACTATTTATAAGTCAAAACCCAACTCGATTATAAATCAGAACTCAACTGGATTAGGAGTGAAGTATAAAGAGAAATCTGTACACAGATGTGCTGTAAGAACATAGGTGGTTTTCACTCATACTTTGGGTGTGAAAGCAATTTAGCTCATCTCACAGGAAACAAAAGCAGGTGCTGAATCATGAAAACCCCAATTATTTTTAACATTCCTCTTAATTTTTTCTTTTCCTTGGTTTCTTATACACTGTGCTTGAGTCTTTCTTTCTTCCTTCCCTTTCCTTCCCTTCCCTTTCCCTTTCCCTTTCCCCTTTCCCCTTTCCCCTCCCCCTCCCCCTCCCCCTCCCTTCCCTTCCCTTCCCTTCCCTTCTTTCTTTTCTTTTCTTTTCTTTCCTTTCCTTTCCTTTCCCTTCCCTTCCCTTCTTTCTTTTCTTTTCTTTTCTTTCCTTTTCTTTCCTTTTCTTTTCTTTTCTTTTCTTTTCTTTTCTTTTCTTTTCTTTTCTTTTCTTTTCTTTTCTTTTCTTTTCTTTTCTTT
>CAUYSK010039211.1:0-15103 GCA_963575035.1 Avahi laniger | reverse complement strand
TGGGAATTAAAACTTGCATTCCTGCCTGAGGCCAGTAATCAAAGGGGCAGAAAAATGTTCTTTGCTGTTTGTTTTCTAGTATCTTAAACAACAGGAGATGGTGCCACAGAATCATCCAGACAGGGGTCACCAGACCATCATCATTGGAGATAAGGCCGACTGGAACCTGCAGGAAGCCACGACATGTGACGCTGGTCATCTAGACCCGAGCCCAATCACCAAAAACTCCCTTTTAAAAAGCCCATTTTTCTGCTTAAAGCCAGGATGGCAGTCTCTGAGACATTAGTCCCCTGCCCTCCTCATTTGCCAGAAAATTAATAAACTTGTCCTTCCTTTTCCTCAAACCACTTGTCCTCCTTCATTCTCACTGATTCAGCCTTGGGGACAAGTACTGCACTTTCGGTAACAATGAGGCAAACTCTTCCACTCCTCGTTCTTTGCATCTTACTCCAAAGGTAAAAAAATTTTTTACTGTCTCTTATTAATACTACGTGAAATTCTTGTTCAAAGGATAAGACCAAATTGTACTTTTATGTTAATATATTATCAATACTAAAGCTAAGATGGGTGTGATGGCTCATGCTTATAATGCCAGCATTTTGGGAGGCCAGGAGTTCGAGATTAGTCTGAGCAACATAGCAAGACTCCATCTCTACAAAAAGTAAACAGATTAGCCAGGCGTGGTGGCACACACCTGTAGTCCCAGCTACTCGGGAGCCTGAGGCAGGAAGATCTCTTGAGCCCCAGAGTTTGAGGTTGCAGTGAGCTGTGGTCATGTCATTGCCTTCGTGCCCAGGCAGCAGAGTGAGATTCTGTCTCTAAAAAAAAAAAAAAATACTAAAGCTAATTTTAATAAAACCTCATAAACAAATCCATTCAATCTCAGTCAGCTTTGACCACACAAGATAAGATTTTCATAAACCTTTTATAACCTCTTATAGTATTCTATCGAAGGGCGGATTAATGCTCTGAGGAAACTCTGCTGTTCCAACACAGCAGCCCAGACTCTGGCACTGCCTGAGCGTGCTATTGATATTAATGCTCCATTTTTAGAAAAACTTATAAATAATCTCCTTCGAGTTTTAGCCAACTTGGTCACTCACAAAATTCCTTTCACAAGATTAATCTTCCATAAACCTTTTACAACTTGCTTAAACTTTCAGTTTTGTCCTATACTTTTTTTTATGTTGGCATTTTACCTTAGGAAAAAAATTTCCTTTTCTTTCCCCCTCATCATTTTGACCACACAAAGTCCTCTCTCATGCAAAAGAAAAAAAAAATTACTCTTTTTGTTACTGCGCAGCTGGGTTCTATTGCCCACTGCTCAAAAGGAAGCCAATACACGGAGTGTGCAGGGCTTGCCGTGGCCAAAGAGTTTCATACTGCAGGGCGCTGAGTGAGGAGATGGGAGAAATTTCTCAAATCTGTCTCCCTGAGAATTCGGGGGCCAGGGTTTTTAAAGGTAGTTTGGCAGGTGAGAGGCTAGGGAACTGGGTCTGCTGATTGGCTGGGGATGAGCTAGGGCTGGGAAGCAGAAATTGTATTGTCTTCTTGCACTGAGTCAGTTTCTGGCTAGAGGATTGCAGGGCCTGTTGAGTCGGTTCCCACATGTGGCCGCTGGTCTGCTTGGCATCAGTTGGTCCCCCAATACACAATCTGGAAGATATCTCAAAGACCTGTCTTAGGTTTTACAAAGCGATGTTATCTATGGAAACTACTGGGGAAGTCACAAATCCTGTGCTAGTCAAGGGTCCATGACTCCTAAACAGTGAGCGATTACAGGAAGGCAAGCTACATACGGAGCAATGGCTGGCTGTTTTTTTTAACTCTACCTATACCTTTGCAGAGTTCAGGCCCCTGACACAGTTCCCACTTATGGCCCTTTATTAACTTCATACAGGGCAGTTTCATGTTCAACTTTCTTTACCAAAACACATCTTACTTTCTTTATATACTCTGTAAATAGAATTGTTTCTCTTACATCTAGTAGCTCTAATTACATATATTAAATACAATTTTAACTCTTAATAATCCTAATTCCCAGTGAAAACCCTAGGAAGTAAGTAATTTTGAACCGTTTTATACCAGCATTTGTAGATGAAAATCATTTCAGAATTTTTAGAAAGATGTTTCTTCAATTTTCATTTCTTAACAGATCTAAATATATATAGCTTTTCTATATCATGTAAATAGTTCAGACATTTTATTATTGCCTATTATTTAATGTAACACAACATGACTTTAAGATTATTACTGAAAAAGATTTTCAAAACTATAAAATGTTCATTTATAAATTTTATCCATTTACATTCATTTAACTTATTCATTCTTAACAATTATGCTTAAATTGTTTATGAAACAATGCTAGCCATTATCTTGTTATTTCTTTTACTGACCATTTTTGCAGCCTGCATATTTTAGGTATTCATCATCGAAGCCTAAACTCGAACTCTAAAGTCGAGTACATGGGTATTTTGCTGATCAGAAGACACAGCTGCTTTCATTAAACCAACAATATTAAACTAGTCGTATTTACCAAAGGTTTACCCAAGTCATGTGAAAGGTAAAGTTTGTTATGTAAACTTTAAGCCAGTATCTTCCTCAAAAGCTTCCAGTGGCTAAGCTGCAGCAAGGGAGATGCCCTGACAAGTGGAGATTTCCTCTATAGATGTTAATTTATTTCACAGAGTTTCAAAGTGGCCAGATAAATACCAGAAAGTAGTATTTTGGAGACCCATCTAGTTACATAGGTGATCTTTCCAACTTGGCATGTTTCTTGATTAGATTACTGACTTCAGGGTGGAGCCCTGTAAGGAACAGGGCAAAGCACACATTTGCAGTTTCCAAGGCCTGGTATGTAACCATGTGAAAAGCAGGCACAACTGGAAAGCAGCACGTCTAGATCTTTAAAAATCAAGGATCCCTCTTTCAAATTCAATCCTTCCCCAAAGAGTTTCCTGCTCTGATACTGAGCTGCACGACACTTCCACAGTGCACCTCGCGACAGAGACATTCTCCGGATGCTGGGGGGCAACCCGATGCCAATCAGCTCATCTCCCGCAGGAGGCATCCCTTGGTGGAGTTCTGCAGCCTCCAAGTGTTCAATCTTGCCCTTTATCTCAGCACACAAAGAAAACAGTAGCTCCCTGCAGTGACAGCCGCTCACTGAGACCGACGACGATGTCAGCCACTTCTAAACCTGCAGCTTCTGCCAGGGACCTGTCAGCCATTGCACATGTTCTCTCTCATGGTGCGAACTAATCCCTGGTACCTCCAAAGCCAAAGAGATCAGGTACTACCTTTAATAGCTCTTATAATTCCTGGTTACTTAACAATTTAGTTTTGTAAACTAAAAATAAAATCCTAAGCCCTCTGCTGTCTAAACAGACCCCCTCTTGCCCAAGGGGACCTCAAGAAAACCTTAAAACTGAGTTCCCGGCCATGAAAGGAAGGGAGGTCAGACACTTTGTTATACCCTCCTCTCTTTTGGAGTTTAGATACAACAATTGACAGACATTAATATTAAAACAGAGGTCGTAAGACTGACAAAACAGACTTCTTGTGACAATAAAATACTAATTACTATCAAGATTTAAGGACATTCCAGGCAAAGATTAAATCACACCTGTAGGCCATCAATCTGCTTAACAGATCACTTGAGTCTGTATAGTGTGGCTTCTCGCTGATTAATAGACTTCCTTTTCTCAACTTAAAACATTCTAAGCCTTTAGACAAAGTTTTATTTTATTAATGAATTACAGATCAAAGAATCTTTGAACCCACCTATAACCCGTAACCCAGTCTCCCCTGGATGTCCTGCCTTTTTGAGCCAAACCAATGTATACCTTCCATGTATTGATTTATGATTTTCCCCACAATTCCTGTCTCCCTAAAATGTATAAAATCAAACTGTAACCCAACTGCCTTGGGACCACTTACTCAAGATTGCTTGGGGATGGCTCCCAGGGCTGACAGTCACTCATGTTTGGCTCAGAATAAACCTCTATAAATTATTTTACAGAGTTTGTTTTTTTTCTGTTAATTGTTTCCTTCATGACAATATGAATTGTATTTGTCAATTAGAAGATTTCAAAAGAATTTTTAAACCTAATAATTCTATTTTATTTTCTGATTCTAAATACATCTTTTCCCCTTTTGAGAGAAGATGTGGATATTATATAATTTACAATCCTTTTTGAAATGTCCAGGCTTTTTGCAGTAATTGCAAAGCAGGGGATTGGATCAGATTTGGAACTTATTAGGCCATTTAGGAGCTACAACTTGGTTGGGTAATTATTTTAGTTGCAAACTTATGACTTTGTTTGCTTTTCCTCTTGTTTAACTTCCCTTTCCTTTTCTTCCTTGGTCAGAGTATGGGACATTTGATTGGCAAGATTAACTAGATCATGAGTTTGAGAGGTAGGTCCACTAGGGTGTTGTTTCTTTATTATAATTGCCTATTATCATTTTATAAAGTTTGAGTTACGGAGAGCATCATTTTGTTGGTTAGCATATCTTTCTTCTGATAGATAGGTCTGAATATTATTTAACTTTTTTTCAGATCTCTCATAGTATGACATTATAGGCTTATCAAAATTTTTTCTGGCATTGTATTTTTTACCCCAATCAACTAGTCTTTGGAAAACCAAAGGGCTAGTGTCTAACATAGCTTTGGAAGTATTTTAGGCCCATTTGTGGTCTGCTTCAGAAAATTTATGGAAGTCTTCTATAGGATTTCTCCAATTTGTCTCTGCTATTCAATCTGTGGCTTTTCTTTCTGACACTAACATGTGAATCAATTGATATCGATCAGAGAATCCAGGATCATAAGCTTGAATCCTTAATTCAAATTCTTCAGCAAATTCAATAGGGCCCTGAAGAGGATCCAGGAATCCTTTAATTATGTCGTTATGTTCCGCTTTTGACCATGGTTGATCAATCAAGGTCGGCTCTCCTCAACTGGACACATGATGTTCCCAGAATGGAACCAGAACAGTAGAAGGGGAGAAGAAAGGGGAGTTAAGTCTGGACAAGAACATTCTGACAAAAAGGAGGAGGAGCTGAAGGAAAGGGAGAAATTTGAAATGTCAGTAGTCTTTTTCAATTCAGAGATTGTTCTAGACAATCTTTTGTTTTCCTCTTTCAAAGAAATGAGTTTATCAGAACCTCTTTTAAAAGCTTCTAAGTATCATTGAAAATAGCTCTCCTAGTTATTGTTTTATTTTATTTTATTTTTTTCATTCCCCGTAATTGCATTATATTGCTTTGTTTTGTTTTAGAGCTGGCCGTTTTCTAATTGAGCGCACAGATAAACTAATTTAAATATTTCAAGGTACCTGATTTGGGCCATTGCAATTTGGGGTCATCGTAAGTTATGCATGACCAGTTTTCTAAATATTTGCCTGAAGAGGTGTCGTAAGTGTAAGGTTTTTGGATGGTCGGCACCAGAGAAAGAAAGATGAGCAGAGTGAAAAGGGCAAGCAACGAGGCTTTATTTGAGCGCTCCCGGGCGAGGTTCATGGGTCCCAAGAGAGGGGCCGGAGAAGTTGCACCACTTGGAAGTTTTGAGCGGGCTTATATATGTTTTTAGAGTTAGGGGATGGGGGTTTCTTTGGCGCGAAGAGTGGGGAATCCTTTGTTGCAGTTTTAGGGCACATACTGAGAAGTAGAAGGGGCCGGTGGTATGCGTGGATTCCAGGAGGGGCCGGTGGTATGTGTGGGCTCCAGGGACTGAAACTTCTCTTATCTGGGTGAATATTCAGGTGTGGTTATTCTTTAACTTCGCTGGGCCTAGCAATTATTTTTGGCGGGTCTTATGGGCTTTTGTTTTTTTCTTTCGGGAGGGGAGGGGTGCCCGCCACCAGCCTTACAGTAAGCATTAAACATGATCTAGCTGGTGTTTCTCATGGTGGATCTCTCCTTAAGGAGGAAGACCCGATTTTTGCCAATTGAACTTGTGGGGAGTTAGCTGCGCTCCCAGCAAAAAATCAGGTCCCTTAGGTAAGGGTCGTCGCAAAGGATAAGAAAATAATAGAAATAAAAGAATACACAGAGACGAAGGTATAGTTTTATAGATTTATAAAGATAAAAGGCAAAAAGCGGGGTACTCAGGGGTCTCTACAATATCCCCGTGAACCGTGAGGTCCAGAATAAAGTTTCACATGGGCATTTATAGGTACAGAGATCGGTTGCCAGGGGTAACAGATTTAGATAATAACAGGTAGTTCGTTTTGGGTTAAAAGTCTTTCAAAAGGCTTCTATAGATCCCTTAATTAACTCTGGTTACAAAATCTTTCAAAGACAAACATCTAAGTTCTAAGATAAAGCTATTACTTAACAGAAGGGTTAAACAGAGATATAGTGTCTCCATATTTCTTTGTCTAGTTATTACAGATAGAGACAGGTCATCAGAAGTCAAGCAGGAACTGTGCCTTGGGCTACCTGTTTTTAGCTGCAGGTATTTTTCTCTGGGCCAACACTCACTGATCAGCTCTCATCCCGTGATTCCATGCAGACCTTGCTTTGTCCTTCAAAGCAGGTGAGAACCACGGGGTTGAGACCACAGCATCACCTTGGAAAGCAGCTGCTGCTGACGTTTCAGATGCCCTCCTCAGGTGGAGCAGCTTTTGATATGCAAACTAACACGTTCACATATTCTTTCAGGGCAAAGCCCTGCAAAACTCCTGGGACCATTTCTGTCTCTAATATAGTAATATTAATTTATGGAGCGACAGAACTGAGCTTCAGAATCTGACCAGTTTAAAAGATAACAAAATTTTCATGTAAGCCATTAAGATTCATTTCCTTTTTTCAAAGAGAAACTGTTTTCTTCTTGACCAAATTTTGAAAGAAGGAGGAAGTTGAAAAACTCTAACAAGTAATTCAAAACAAAACTTTAATATCAGAGAAAAGTGAAAGTCACAAATCTGTGATCAGAGAGAATTACAAACTAAACTCCTACGTGATAGTAGCGCTTCAATTCCAACCCTGTCACGTTAGCAATGTGTATGGCTCTGTGTAAAGTCTGAATCCTCAATTAAACCCGCATAACAAAGGGAATGACCTGAAAAAAATAGCAAAAATATTTTCTGTCTCTTTAAAACCTCCCCCTCTGTTCCTGAGAACTGCAGCCCTGAGGCAGGTTAAGTCTTTTGTTTCACAAGAGACAACTCAGCCATCCCAGGCCAGTGCCAGCAGCCCAGGTAGGCCCAGGTGGGGGGCTTTGTCTTTGGCAGAAAAGGGATGATTAGAATAGTTAACCACAGTAGCCTAGGGCTGAGAGGCCCTCCCTTTAAAAGTTCTGTATTTCTGCTTATGTTCAGGAAATTCGGATTTTGAAACCAGACGGTCTACCATTTTTCCTCCTTTACCAGTAAAGTAAAAAACTTCTTTTTCTTTCTCCTCAAAACACCTGTTGTCATTCTCATGATGCAGCCTCCTTGAGAACAAGCTTTCAGTAACACCCAGAGGATTTGGATCCTGAGAGAGGCCTTACCAGAGGTCCCTGCTGAGTTCAGCGAGGTCGGGTGAACAAACGTCGTTCGTGCTGGTACCAAGCTTCCGACTGCCGGTGAAGTGGGGGAGATCACTGGAGGCCAGCTTCAGGTCCCAACTAGGTCACCAAAATACCCACCTTAAATAGCGAGATTCAGAAAATGTGATTAAGTATAGGATTTATTTGAGCCCAAAGCTTAAGGATGGCCACACAGGAGCACAGAGTCAAGTTGCTCTAAATATATATTCCGATTAGCAGCACTTACATGTGGATATTTTTTCTTTTTTTTGATAGTATTTTAAAATTTTGTATAAAACGTTTAATTAACAAAGAAAAGATGGGGTCTCACTCTTGCTCAGGCTGGTCTTGAACTCCTGAGCTCAAGTAATCCTCCCACCTTGGCCTCCCAGAATGTTAGGATTACAGGCATGAGCCACCCTGCCCAGCCAACAAGTGGATTTTTAATGGAAAAAAGAAGAGGCAGTTTCTAAGCCGTATACCTTTGCCAATAATTTACATGAAAATAACATAAGTTATTGATTGGCTATATATTGTTTTTGTGTCACAAACTCCAGGAACATGAAGATAATGGGTGAGACAGCTAGCTAGGAACAAAATGCCTTTAAACAACTGTCCTGGGGCGTGGTGGGGGTGGGGGGTTGTGGGCCATGACCGAAGTCTCATACTCAGGCATCTCTGAGCCTGATATGTTTTGCATACCTCACATAGCTCACACTGCTCTGAGCTATTTTTCTTGTCTCATTCTAAATCAGGGGTCAGCAATCTTTTTCTGTAAAGGGCCAGATAGTAAATATTTTCAGTTTTGTAGCTACACAGTCTTTGTTGCAATTTCTCAGCTCTTCCTTGTAGCTAGAAAGCATCTATAGGCAATATACAAAGGAATGGCTGTAGCCGCGTTCCAATAAAACTTCATTTACGAAAACAGAATTTTTTACAAAAATGAATTAGGCCTGTGGGATGTAATTTGCTGATACCTATTCTAAACAATTGCTTAAATTTCTATTTCTTAATTTTTTAATTTGTAAATTTTAATTAACTAATTTTCTATTATGGTAGATAAGAATTTGCCTTTCTTAAACAGTTCTCCTTTCTGCAGTTGCTTACCCTACCAATTCATCCTAATAGAGTTATATTATTATCAGTTAATTAATATTCTGTGCTTACATTATTATGAGTGGGTAATTACTGTTCTCTGCTGGGTCAAGTAGGATACCATGTGACATTTCGTTTCTCTTACAGCTTTTATTTTTAACCTGGAGTTGATAACTATTTCATTCTTTTTTTCATTTGCATAGTGTCTTTGACCTTCAACAGCCTCTCTTAATTATCTGTATGGTTAAACAGCGTATCAGTACCTCTTGCTTTTTTTCAATGCCATTGTGTAGCTGGAGGCCCTCCTAGATCCCTCCAGCCTCCTGCTCTAGTGTGGATTGGGTACTCCCTGGGCCTGGGCTCATCTCTTACCCCAAAACTTCCTTTCTCCATTATCCTGGAAATTCACTCTATCTTTTTTCTATATTAGATCTCTTTTTCTTAGATCCCATGTCTTCCTCTCTGATTTACTTCCTCTGAAAGGGGTACATGGGAGGTAAATTTTTGAGATTTGGTATATCCAAAAAAGTCTTTTATCTACTATCACTATTTATTTATTTATTTATTGAGACAGAGTCTTGCTCTGTCGCCCAGGCTAGAGCATCATCCTAGCTCACTGCAACTTCAAACTCCTGGGCTCACATGGTCCTCCTGCCTTAGTCTCCCAAGCAGGTAGGACTACAGGTTGCACAATGCCACGCCTGGCTAATTTTTTTTTCTATATTTAGTTGCTCAGCTAATTTTTTCTATTTATTTATTTTTTTAGTAGAGACGGGGTCTCGCTCTTGCTCAAGCTGGTCTCTAACTCTTCACTTCAAGCGATCCTCCTGCCTCGGCCTCCCAGAGTGCTAGGATTACAGGTATGAGCCACTGCGCTCAGCCTATTTTATTCCTTCTCTAATGTTTGAGGCTTTCCTCAACTTCTTGGTAATCTTTGTCTGTTCTTATTAAAGAATGAGGCACTAAATAAAAAGCTGTGTGAAAGTTCTAAATCCATAGAGAGGGCCGTCAATTGGTGGTTCTCACCAAAGGAGATACAGCAGCGAGAGTGTTTTTTGGAGGAAACCCCTGAGTGTCATTATCAACGAAACCTCTTATTTTCAGCCTCAAGTTCACTTTCTGCATTGAAAGTGCCTCCGATTACTGAGCCTTTCTGGGTTTCTGCAAGATAAGTTGACTCGCTTCTCATGGTATCAACCCTACAGTCTCTTCTTTTTTTGTTTTTTGTGTGGTCTCTTGAGACTCAAGTTTTTTCTAGTCTGATAAGACAGACTGGGCCCTCCGTCAGCTTTTCATCCTCCCCAAACCTGTGGACAACTCCTTCCCCCTGTTGTTCCCATTCTGTCCCTTTTGTCCTCGTGGGCTTAGTTTGTTCTTATTGCAATGCCCACTGGCTTCTTTGCTTCCATCCTTGTTCAAGCAGAGAAGCAAGAGAGATCCTTCAACCAACATCTGTGGGCATTGCACAGGACAACTGCCCTAACCTCCTTAACAGTCAACAGCACAGAAACAAAGGGATAGAAGGGGACTCTCTTACATTAAAAATATTTAGGAGGCAAACCGAAGAATGCAATGTGTGATCCTGATATAAACAAACCAATTGTAAAAAGACTTTTGGGGACAATTGAGGAAATTTGAATATAGATATATTGATATTAAAAAATAATTTTGTTAGGTATAATCATGGTATTACGGTTATGTGGACATGTATTTTCTAGAGATACGTATTTTTTTTTTGAGACAGAGTCTCGCTCTTTTGTCCAGGCTAGAGTGAGTGCCGTGGCGTCAGCCTAGCTCACAGCAACCTCAAACTCCTGGGCTCAAGCCATCCTTCTGCCTCAGCTTCCCGAGTAGCTGGGACTACAGGCATGCGCCATCATGCCCGGCTAACTTTTTCTATATATTTTTAGATGTCCGATTAATTTTTTTCTATTTTTAGTAGAGACGGGGTCTTGTTCTTGCTCAGGCTGGTCTCGAACTCCTGAGCTCAAACAATCCGTCGGCCTCGGCCTCCCAGAGTGCTAGGATTACAGGCGTGAGCCACCGCGCCCGGCCTAAAGATACATATTTAATTAATTATGATGAAATATCATGATGTCTGAAAATCTGCTTTCAAAAACTCAGCAAAATAAAATAAAATAAAATAAAATACGGCAAAATGTTGATAATTGTTAAATCCCGGTGGTAGACATGAGTATTCAGTATCTTTCTTTCCCACTTTTATGTAGGTTGGAAATTTTTCCCCAAAAAAGAGAGGAGGGAATTAACATCATGCTATTTGACTGCTCTGTATGGCTTTCCAGTTCCTTAAAGTAAAATCCAAAGCTCTCACTGTGGCCTTCAAGGCTCTACGAGATCTGGAACCAGCTGTTCCTGGATCTCAGCTCCAGCCTCCTCGCCAACCCCCTGGCCGCCTAGGGCTGTGGTCTCTGCCTGGCACGTTCTCCCAGCCAATGGGCCGCTCCTCCACCCATGCAGCATTCCGTCAGCTGATCAGAAAGGCCTGTCCTGACCCTCCATCTAAAACAACATTTTCTCTCCTTTCATGGCATTTCCTGTTCCCCCTTCCCTGCTTTGAATTCTTTATAGCATTTATTATCACCTGGCTTTTCTGTGTTTGTGGTAAAATGTATGTGACATAAAATTTTCCATTTTAACCATTTTTAAGTGTTCACTTCAGTGGCATTAAGTACATTTGCATCATTGTACAACCATCACCGACATCCATCTCCAGAACTTTCTCATCGTCCCATACTGAAACTCTGTACTCATTGTACAATAACACCCCCTTCCCCCAGCCCCTGGCAACCACCATTCCACTTTCTCCTTCTATGCATTCGACTACTCTAGATACCTCATACAAGTGGAATCGTACAGTATTTGTAATTTTGTCTCTGGTTTGTTTCACTTAGCATAATGAGTGTCTGTAAGGTTCATCCATGTTGTAGCATGTATCAGAACTGTATATCGCCTGCTATTTTATGTATTTATTTGTTCATTTGCTTATTATCATCTGCTTATTTTTATCATCTGCTCTCCACCCCCACCCCCCAGGAATGTAAGGTCCTTGGGGCAAGAGCTTTGTTTTGCTCGATCATCTAGAACAGTGCCTGGGCACAGAGTAAGCTCTCAAATATTTGTTGAGTAATTTGCCTCCCATTGGGGTAATCTTCTCTTTGTGCATAGAGCTGGCCTTCTTTTTTGAACATGGCTTGTCTATCCAGCAAGCAATGTTTTAGCTCCCGCCGTGCTAAACACTCTTGGAGACAGAAAAATAAGACAGTGAAACCCATGCAGCCGAGAGGGTTAGAGTGACGCCTGTTTGCCTTGTCTATTTTTCTGACCAACATTTATCGCCTTCTTCTGATAATAGCAATGGGATTTTTTTCAGAGGGAAGTCTCCCCTCCCCGTTCTCAGTCTATGTTGTTTGGAGGGAATCTATCTTATTCTCTGGCTTCAAGGAAAGACAAGCAGCCCAGGCTTGCCAATAAAATCCAGGCCTAAGATTTTTGTTGTAACCATTACACTAAGAGTACAAAACTGAGAGAATGTTAGCCTAAAATTGTGATGTCTCACTGCATTGAGAGCTTATGTTTGAGAATAAAGACAACACAGAAATAGAATTAAGAGATGGTCAAAAGGAAACAGAGGCCTGATAACATTGTTTGAGCTCCTGGATCCAGCCATGCCTGAAGGTAGAGATCCATTTCCTGGACTTTCAGCTTTATGAGCCAATAAATTCTCAACTTCTTCCCCCTCACTTACTTATGTATTTTTATTTTGATTTGAATTGGATTTCTGTCCCCTGCTACCAAAAAATTTCTTACCAATGTAAGGGAGATGGACAAAATTGAAAGAGGGTAGAGAGAGGTAGCTTGTGGGGTTAGGAAACTCAGAGCTGTTATCCAGGAAGGGCATAAGGGACCTGGGATGTCTATCCCCACGCAGCGAAGCCTCTTAGAAACAGGCTTTAGATATGTAAACAGTTGTCACATGGAAGAAGAATTAGATTTGCTTTAGATAATGCAAGAGGGAACACCAGGACCGGCAGGTAAATATTTTCAGGAAAAATTCACTTCAGTCGAAGGAAAAAGGTTGAGGCCCCAGGAGCTACTCAGAGGTACAGAGGCGATGTGGGTGTGAATGAGCCCAGGGGCGGGAGACATGCATGGTTATGCCGGTGAGAAAAGGGGCTGCCCTGCATGGGGCCTCATTCTAAATAACACTTACGGTCTCTCCAGTCCGGAATTGGGGACTCTTTGCTTGTGCTGACTGATGTAAACGGAGAATAAGTTTGTCACCAGAAAACATCAGACACATTGCCCCTCCTTCTCACCACTGGGCCCAGTATTGACATCCCAGATGCTAATTATTAATATTAATAGAAGATTGATACGGGCTGAAAGTCATGTTGGCCCATGGGTTATAAGAGGGGGGGGCTTTCCCAAGGATTTTGACAAAAGTTTTTCTTATTGGATTAGTCTTTCCTATAAAAGAATATCTGGCACCAAAACATGTGCTTTGGTTTTGTTAAGAATTGTTTTATAATTCAAAGAGCCTGGGTCACAGCCCTGGAGAGTTTCTGGATGGCAACCGCGTCACAGACCTGAAATAAAAGACGCTCCCAATATGCTGCCATCCTTTCCCGTGCAGGGCAGGAAGTCTGGAAAGAGGCTCCCAAACCTCCCCTACCTTCCCTTCCAGGGCTCCTCCTCCCATTTGCCAGGATCTTTTCCTTTCTCACTCATCTCCTGTCCCCAGATCTAGCTCTTGGACCGGGGCCAAATCTTCAGAAGGTGTTTCTGGAGAAGAAGAAAAGCTATAGTGACCAAAAAATGTACATCTACCTAGAATCACTACCGCGTGACAAGAAGAGTTTGGGCTTTGGAGTCAGACAGGAACTGAGTTTAAATTCTGGGTTTAAATTCTCAATATTCCAGGCTCAATTTCCTCACCTGTAAAAGGAGGAGGGTGATGCTTTCTTAATGGGGTATTTTGAGAATTAAAGATGATGTCATTAGTGTTTAGTAGAGAGGACGGATGGCCATTAAAAGATTGAAAGAATGAAAAACATTTAAATAATGATCGCTAGAAGACCTAAGGGCCTTCAAAACCCAAAGAGTGATCCTTAAATGGTTGGTGTTCAGGTACAAGGAGAGACTAGCGACAAAGAGAGAGTGGGGAGGGAAAGAGGGACTTGTTTTCTTAGGAGGGGTCAAGGGGAGCATGAAGAATGCTTAGAGATTGTCAAGGCTTTGCGTGGGAGATTCTGCTAGCTGCCTACCTGGTCCCTCTCCTTTCTTTCCTGGGCACATAGTAGTTCGATTACGTTTCCCAGCCCCCCTTGCAGTTAAGGGTGGCTATGTGACCGCATTCTCTCCAGTGGAGTGTGGGTGGTGATGGTATGTGGCAATTGGGGGCTCAGGCCTTAAAATCATGAGCATGTCTCCTTGTCTTTTCCCCTTGCACCAAATGCAGTTCACATGTGGCTGCAAACTCAGCCTCGATCATGTGGATAACACCTGGGCTCTTGGGGTGACACAGCGACCATCTGGAAAGAATCTGGGTCTTGACAGGCTGTGTGCCGCAGGGCTGCCAGCCTTCATGGACTACAGTGTGAGAGAAAATAGACTCCTTTGCTTCTGAAGCCACGGTTTGGTCGGATCTGTTTGTTCTAGGAGCTGAGCCTTGCCCTGAGTGATACATCCGGTATGGACCACCTTGGGTATAAGGCATCCGCTTCTCAAAGTCGGGTTCCACTGAATAAACAACAGGCAGTGGCGGTATGGTGGGAAGAGCCCCAGGTTCAAAGTTAAGAAATTTGGCTGCTCGGTGAAAATAATTAACGTTTTGTGCTTTGCATTATAGTTGACCAAGGTTTTCTCTGTCAGACTGAGTTTCTTTATCTGTAAAACGGCAACCACTGAAGTAGGAGGAGCATAAGTGCCAGTGTCATGAGTTGGCAAATGTCATGCAGACGTGAGGGCCTGTCCGTGTCCTGGGCACTGGGGGGCCCTAGATGTGCTCTGTCTGAGCTGAAAGGCAAGATCAGGTCTTCTGAAGAGAACCCAGGGGACAAAAGTGGTCAGAGTCTGCTGCCTCGTCTCCTGGGCAGATTGGCACACAAGAGGCCCACAGTGAGGCTGGGCGTGGTGGCTCACGCCTGTAATCCTAGCACTCTGGGAGGCCGAGGCGGGCGGATCGTTTGAGCTCAGGAGTTCGAGACCAGCCTGAGCAAGAGCGAGACCCCATCTCTACTAAAACATAGAAAGAAATTAGCTGGACAACTAAAAAAATATATATATAAAAAATTAGCCAGACATGGTGGCGCATGCCTGTAGTCTCAGCTACTCGGGAGGCTGAGGCAGTAGGATTGCTTGAGCCCAGGAGTTTGAGGTTGCTGTGAGCTAGGCTGATGCCACAGCACTCTAGCTCGGGCAACAGAATGAGACTCTGTCTCAAAAAAAAACCAAAAAAAAGAGGCCCACGGCAGA
>CAUYSK010039206.1:0-11267 GCA_963575035.1 Avahi laniger | reverse complement strand
TTGTCTCCACCCTGAAAAGCAAGCTCTTTTTAAAAAAAGAAAAATCAAGTCATTTTTCTGTTTAGAATCCATCAATAGCTTCCCATGGCCTTCGGGCTGAGTCCAAACCGCCCTGTGGCCTCGTGTGCTCGCAGCCGCCCCTGCCCCCCACCCTGCCCTCATCCCGTGCTCTGGAAATCCAGCTTCTTTCAGCGCCTCTTACATTTTCCACTTCCAATTCCATAGGAAGGCCAGTTCTGTATTTCCTTTTCTAATGTAAACCCCACCCTGACCTCGGTCTCTGTGGCCTGGAACCCCTGGAGGCCTCGGTGAGCATGCGCTGGACGAATGATGCAGGAATAAATGAAGGAATTCACCGACCGGTGGCTTGGAGGCTTCCTGCATCCCCACCATGGTTCAAGTTCTCAGTTAAGTGACAAGGCCTCAAGCAGCACCCTGGGTACAGCAGTGACGATGCCTCAAGCAGCACCCTGGGTACAGCAGTGACGGTGCCTCAAGCGGTCCCCTGGGTACAGCAGTGACGATGCCCCAAGTGGTCCCCTGGGTACAGCAGTGACGGTGCCCCAAGCGGCCCCCTGGGTACAGCAGTGACGATGCCCCAAGCGGCCCCCTGGGTACAGCAGTGACGGTGCCCCAAGCGGCCCCTGGATACAGCAGTGACGATCCCCAAGCAGCACCCTGGGTACAGCAGTGACAATGCCCCAAGCGGTCCCCTGGGTACAGCAGCAGTCCCATCACCACATGAGACCTGAGGAGTCCGCTGTCCGGGCACGCTTCGTTTTCTCAGTCCTTGATGAAAAGATATTGGGGCCTTTCCACCGGAAAGGTTTGTTGCTGGTCACCTTCCAGGTTAAACCACTGCACGTGCCTGTCACACGCTGCTCAACAGGCCGTGGCAAAAGTTGGAAGCACCAGGAAGTCTACTGAAGCTCCAGGTCTATTTTAATGGAACTGCTAATAATATCTCATTTTAAAATGCAGAATCCAAGACAAATGTCAAACCAAAGTGGGTGCTAAGGCTGGTGGCACAAACTCACTCACCCTCAGGTGACCCCAATATATTAGTACAAGCCACGTCCCTCCTTCCTTCTCCCCTGGCACTAACTTTCGTCCGTTTCCTATTATTGTATACAGGTAAAATATGATGAGAAACACTGGGAAGATCTCTGCAACAATGATAAATGAAGTATTTTCCACTTCGGAGAGTTCATTTCATTTTGATTTTGGCGTAAGGAAGGGGAAAGCCAAAGAAGGCTAAGAAGTGGAAAAGACATCAACATCAAAACAATGGGAAACGTTTTTAGAACTTTTCATTATCCTGCGGCCTTCGAACAAAAGTGAAAGCAAAGAGTAGCCCCTGTCCCAGGCACCGTCTAAAACTTCTCTTATTGGGCCAGCTGACCAGCGGACACTGGCGAGAAAGCGGAGCGTGAGCCCGGCGTGGAGCGCGGTGTGGATCAGGAAAAGGTGTGCGTGTTGGGATGAGAGGGGAGATGTGCTAAGACCGGAAAGTTCATCTTCCCCTAAGTGTTATTTCCCCAAAGCCACGACTTTCCTTCAAAATAGTTGACGTTTTCCTGGAAACAGGAAAGCCTTCCTTCCCAATGTTAAATTTCCAGCAAATTGGATGCTCGGGGTTCCGCAAGCTGCAGGGAGCAGAGACGGGGTTCCCAGAAGGCTTTGCCTAGTTCCAGAGCCTCCTATCCAGCCAGATACGTGAGCATTAAGACTGGTTTGGGGGGTGCGGGGAGAGTGTGAGGAATAATGCTAGCCTTGGGTGTAATCCAAAGTGATTTTTGGCTGTTGAAATTTTAAAAAACATCATTGTCTCCAAACCTGCACAAACATCTTCCTCTAAGCATTTCCCCTGACACGATGCTTTGGTAGAGCCTCACTAACAAAATAGCATGTGTCTTGTCATCCATTCACAGCCCCGAGGGCGTCGTGAAGATCAGATGTCTGTCCCTACGGGCGGTGCCAGCTCTCTTTTCTCCCTCAAAAGGAAAGCCAAGAAATTGGGACACTGTCGTCAGCGAGACAAACCAGGTTTCAAACCACTTACGGTCAAAACTCATCAGTGCGAGTCTGACTGATCCCAAACTCACAATAGGCTCTCTGTGCTCGACTGGGTTCAAGTTTGCTATTGTTATGAAACAGGGAGCAAAGGGGAAGTGGATGAGAATAATTCCCATTCGCGGACGCGTCTAGGTTCTCTGAGACGAGGGCAGCCTCATCGCGACCACTCTTGCCTCCGATCGTGGTGCTTACCTCCTGGGTACCTGAAAATCAAAAACACGGAATTTGATTTTAAATGTGTTCCATTACAAATATTCGACAATAGGGACCACTCCAGCCCCTCTGCCTCTCAAGCAAGGATGGCTTGTACAGGTTGCAGACTTTCTCAACTGTCTTTCCTTTCCCAAGAGGCGGCAATACTATAACGACACCAGAATCCACCCTTGGCGGAGCCAGTAACGCGCAGTGGGCAACAGCAGGTGGCTCTCTGTGCCTGTGTCGGCCCGAGCCCGGGTTAGGGCTCCAGATGTGGCTCCGGGGACCCAGGCTCGTGTCAGTAGAGGCCGGAGGCAGGTGAGACATTACGATTACTTGCAGCCAGCATCCTCTGCTAGACCTTCAGCGCCTTGAAGGCAGAGTCCCATTGCCTCGTTCTGGTATTTACGGCGTCACCAGCACCGTTGCTGCCTGGCACCTGGTGCAGACCAGCGAGCACTCCTTCCCCCAAGTCCGTCGCCGCCTTCCCAAGGGCCAGAGTGCCACGGCTATGGCTGTACCATTTGAATAGATTCGCATGTTACTTTGTCTCCTAAGTTTAGTAAATAAACCCTCCCTCCCAAGAATGCCAAATTAGATTAAATTAAATAGCACAAGCATTTTCAAACACAATAGTTTGGACAGGATGCACCCAAAATGCACATCAGGTTTTCAGAACAATTTCTCTCGCCGCATTCTAGATTGGGAATGGCAGGCTGATACCCAAGCACATGCGCAAACAGCGGGAGGGAAAGAAAGGAACAGCGGGGCCGAAGGTGAACAAGGAAAGGATGAAAACAGACCCAAAAAGAAGCAGCCCACAGCCCTGTCCTTTTTCATGACTCTCTGAATTGTCGTTTGATACCAGCCTGCTCAGTTCAACTGTTGCAAACGTCAGTGTCGGCTCTTCACGTGCGACTTCGTGGAGTAGGAGGAGTTGAGGGCAGGGACGCATGGAGTTTTGTACCTTTAGCACCTGGTGCGGAGCCTGGCCCCCAGGGCTATAGTTTAAATTGCCTTTATGAAGAAACACAATTTTTACTGAGCTTCCACACACATTATCTAAGATTACAATAAATGCAATTGTTGCCCACAATGTCCTTGAACTCTCGCTGAATTTAAAGGTGCTACCCAGAAAGTGTTCTGGTGCTGCCAGCTTCGTCCCAGTGAGGCAACAGTGTCTCAAAGACAAGCTGTACGAGCAGCCAGTGCTCAAAGCCAAGAGCAGCAGCCCAGGCTGTGCGGCTTCCATGGCCAGCTCTTCAGGGCTGGGACTTGTGGTCCTGGGCGCATGGGGTGAGGAAAGCCGAAATTAGAGGAAAGCACATGAACTGAACCTGAAGGAGCTGCAGCCAGAGAAACTCAGAACTCTCCGTAATTACTGTAGCTGGATGCAAGGAAACGGATTTGTGGTTGTTTTGGGACTTGCTCCGGTAAACGTGTATTGCCTCAGGGAGGGGCCATGGTAGGTATCCCTGCAAGTGGGTTTCCACACTCCTGGGAATCAGGGGATGAGCTGAGGTCCAGAGGCACCCAGGCTGTGACCCTGCTTTCTCCGCCCACGCCCGTAGAGCCTGGCCCTGCTGGCACTGAGTTGGGTGCGGGAGCCACGGGAGCGCCATGTTTGTAAGCATTTCTCTCCACGGCGGCCTCCACTGCAACGGCTGGCGGAGCTTGGAAACTACCGGAGCCCACACCCCTCCCCCAGAGATACTAATTTCACTCATCTGGGGTACACCTTGAGTGTCCAAGTTGTTTTATTTTCCTGTTGTTTTTGGAATCATATTTATTTTTAATAGATGATACGTGCATATAGCATAGAATTTAAAATGTACACAAGGACCATACAAGAAATCTCTGTCCAGCCACTGTCCTCAGCCAGCCTCTACTCCTCCAGGAGGCAACTTCCAAAGATAATCTTAAAACAGACAAGGAATCCTATATATTTATATAAAAAATAAAAGTGTAGCGTGCACTGTTCTGTACTTTGTTATCTATGTATCTCGATTCTCCTTGCTTTTTAAAAATTTCCCCTATCACTAACATCTTGCCTTGGTGAGATACAGGTGTGACGATCGATGTGCCCATATTGACGTTGCATTAACTGAAGTCTGTGGTTTGCATCAGGGTTCACTCTGGCTGTACGTTCTGTGGGTTTGACAGATACGCTAACCACACGCATCCACCACTGCGGTGTCCCACGGAACAGTGTCGCCGCCTTCCCAACCCTTGTGCTCCGCCATCCCTCGCTCCTTCTCTTCTCCCCTCGGCCCTGGAAGTTGCTGATTCCCCTACCGTCTCCATAAATTTGCCTTTTCGGAATGTCATGTAGTTAGAACAGTACAGTGTGTAGCTTTTTCAGACTGGTTTCTTTCACTTAGAAATATGCACTTGACGTCTTTTTGTGGCTTGATGGCCCGTTCATTCTTACCATTGAATGATGTTCCAATGTATGGACGTACTGCAGTTTGTTTATCCGTTCACCTAAGCAACACCTTGGTTGCATCCGAGTTTTGGCAATCTCAGCTCATTTGGGTAAGTTCCAAAGAGCATGACTGCTGGACCCTAAGGTAAGAGTATGTTTAGTTTTGCAAGAAACTTCCGGACTCCCTCGCAAAGTGGCTGCACCCTTCTGCATTCCCACAGCCCTGCATGGGAGTTTCCGTGCCTCCACGCGTGGGCCAGCATTCGGCGCTGTCGGTGTTCTGGAGTTTAGCCATCCAACAGGTATGCAGGGGCAGCTCATTACTGCTGTGATTTGAAACTCCCTAAGGACATACAATATCGAGCATCGCCTAGTACGCCTATTTGCTGTCTGTATGTCTTCTTTGGTGAGGTGTCTGTTCAGGTCTTTTGTCCACTTTTTTAGCTGAGCTGTTTGTTTTCTTACTGTTGAGTTTGAAGAGTTCTTTGTGTATTTTGGGTACTAGCCATTTGACAGATATGTGCTTTACAAATATTTTCTCCCAGTCTGTGGCTTATCATTTCCTTCTCTGAAAAGTCTCTTTCCCAGAACAGACGTTTTTAACTTTAATGACATCCAGCTTATCATTTTTTTCTTTCCTGGTTCGCACTTTTAGTGTCGTATCTGAAAGTCTTCTCCAAATCCAAGGTCACCCAGATTTTCTCCTATGTTATCTTCCAGGAGATTTATAGTTTTGCCATTTATATTTAGGACCATAATCCACTTTGAGTTAGTTTTTGTGAAAGCCGTAAGTTCTGTATCTACATTTATTTCTCCGCGTGTGGATGTCCAATTCACCCCACACTATTTATTGCACACGCATCCTTTCTAGACTAAATTGCACTGGCTCCTTTGTCAAGGATTTGTTGACCGTATATACCCAGAAACCTGAGTATCCCAGGGGTTTCAACCTTCCACCTCCAGGTGATTTTAACATGCAGCCAGTGTTGGGAACCCGCTGAGATGAAAGTGCATGGATTGTTCATAGAAACTCCTCTGGTAAGGCAAGCCCCAAGGGCAGCAGCTTAGCAAACATCCACCTGTTTTCTCAATCCTGGAGGCCCCCTCCCCACCCCGGGCAGGAAGACTGTCACCAGCAGCTGCATGTCCTGTTAGAACCCCCGCTCTGAGAAAGCAGCCCCAAGACATGTCTCTGCTCTCTCTATTAATATGTGAACCACTTCACTTCCTTAGGAGGATGACTCCTAACTAAAGAGAGCAGGGATGTATAGCAGGTGAGCAGGTCTGTGGACTCCTCCCTGCAATCCCTAAATCTCCCGAGATGCCGCACAGGGATGAGTGTGGCCGGTGCTCTGGCGTGGGGTGTGGGGCGCTTAGGCTGGGAGCCGGAGCAGCGGCAGGTAAGGCCAAAATGAGGACCGCGAGCAGACAGGATCCAAACGCTCCCGCTTGGAAAGAGTCCCCACAGCTGCTTCTGGCTACACCGTCATCGGTTCCTGTGCAGACCGCCCTGGACAGGAACAAGATACAGGAGCAAGGCCCTGGGGGGTGGAGTGAAGACAGGGTTTGCATCGTGGCGGTCGGGAAGCCAGAGCAGGAAGGCAGGACTGGAACTCAAACTCCTCATTGGTCCCGGAGGCAGAGCTGAGGCTACGGCCCTGGGCGGCCGAGGCTGGAACAGGATCACACGAGAGAGAGGGAGCCGCTGCCAAGGACCGGATGGGAACAGGTGGAAGCCTGGCTCCCCGCTGCCCAGCCTGCCATCCGCACTCAGGCCTGTGCGGCCGTGATGGGCGAACGAATGGCCAAGCGTTTCAGATTCAATCATTTAAATCGCCCTTTCTGTGACGATAATCGTAATATCTCTTTCTTACGGATTTCCCGTTCTGTGCCAGACGGTTCCCTGGAAGGTCAATGTCATTCCTGTGTGTTCTAGGCTGTGTCCCTCCAAATGATCCAGTGAAGTCCTCACCCCTCGGTCCCTCAGGGCATGGCCTTTCCAGAGGTAACCAAGGTACACGGAGGGCATGAGGGTGGACCCTCCCCCAGGAGGCCTGGGATCCTCATAAGAAGGGGAAGTTTGTGCACGGCCCGCTCAGGAAAGACAGCCTGCAGACCCACAGGAGGAGACGGCCGTGTGGCAGGAGATGCAGCTTCAGGCCCAGGAGCACCGCAGGTGGCTGGCGACCTCCAGACTCAGGAAGAGGCAGGAACAAGCCTCCCCGAGCCGTCCGAGGGAACACGGCCCTGCCGACACCCTCACTTCAGACTGCTAGCCTTCAGGACTGTTGAGAACCAATTTCCCCTCTGTTGGGCGGCCCAGTTTTTGCTTATTTGTTACAGCGGCCGTGAGACAACACCCTCTGTCCAGGTGAAAGCATTGAGGTGCAATGCTGTTATGTGAATTGTCTGGGTTCACAAAGGCAAGCAGTGGACAGTTGCTATTGCACTGTGGTCTAACGTCTCCAAATCTTCGTTCCACTGCCCTGCACAGCCGTGTAAAAAGTCTCAAGAGAAAGATGGTTCCGGTCACTGGGTAGACCAGTCATGGCTGCAGCCAGGGCCCTGCAGCCCGGCTGGCACAGACGCTCCACAGAGGCTGGTGCCTTAACAAGGCGCATTCCCGTCTGGATGAGCTACGACTGCTTTCATTTTGGGGAACAGTGTGGAATTTGCAGGCATTTACTATAATAATGAGTCATTCCGAGGGAGTATTCTCTGAAAACAAGGTCAAATATAATTAATATCAGAACTTAAAAAGCTGGGCCTAGCACAGTGTTTCATGCCTGTAACCTCAGCTCTTTGGGAGGCCAAGATGGGAGGATCACTTGAGGCCAGGAGTTCAATACCAGCCTGGGCAACCCAGAGAGACTCCCTCTCTACCAAACAGTAAAAATAAAATAAACATAAAAACCCAGTAAACAATTTTCCCTCCAAACCATCAGCCTCCAGGACCACACGCTGGGGAACCAGGATGACGTCTAGGCCCCAAAGTACTAGGGTTGGGTGCAGGGGCTGCCCTGGAGTGAGTCCCGTCCCTCTCTGCAAGCGGTTCCTACATCGATCACCATGCTCGCTCTTGAGCAAAGAGAGAGGGCTGCCCTTACAGGGTGATGCGGCTGCAAGAACTTCCCTCTGGCAGGAGCCATAAGCACCTCCTCGCGTCTCTGTCCCTGCCTGCCCTGCCTTCTCCGCAGAAGGAGCAGCACACAGCAGGCACGCACTGCACGTAGCAAGGTTCACTGAATGAATGATTGTGCGGAGTTTGCAAACGATCTGAAACGCAACAACCACGACAGCACCAACATGACACGTCCGTCAGTCGTACCTTCCTGGCAACGCTCTTTTTCATTTACTTAAAGTTGTGAGCAGACAACCACTGTATCCAAAGGGTAAAATAACGAAAGGAAAGCAGACATGCAGAGCTTACTGATCAAGTAAAGCATAACCCAGAAAGTGACATGTTGACTAGTACACATAATTGTTACCATATTGCATGGAAAATGAGCTTAAACGGTCAGTCATCCTCATGGATGACTGTTATTAATAACATTTGTATCCAGAAAAGCAAATTTTAGGTTCTGCTTTCTTGCTAGTTCTGCAGTATTTCTAACTGACACAAATGCTGACTCTTTCAACTGTATTCCCAGCTCTCATTTGGCCAAATAATCCTCAGAATCTTGAAGTTGGACTGGAAATTCAGAGGTGCTCTATTTGAACCTCCACTTAACACAGAAAATCTTTTTACGGTATAATCCCATCAACACCATCAACACCGCCACGCACGCGCGTGCGCACAGCTCACGCAGTCTGCTAATCAGCTGCCGCCGGCTCACTACCCCCCAGCGAGGTGCCCCAGGAGCTTAAGAGTCAGAAACCCAAGTCTCGGGCTGTGGGTGGCCCGCCCGAAGGTCACAGTCACACGCAAGAAGAGGTAATGAAGGTGAGAGGAGATGGCACAGGGAGAACCCGGGCATGTGAGAGTCTTGGGTTCAAGAACTAAAATGGAATGGCTCCGACTGGGAGAAGGGGAGGAAGGAGGAAGAAGGAAGGGAGGTGACCCGACCCCCCGCTGTTTCTTCTAACCCCACTCTGCTGCCAGCCCAAGGCAGATCGACTGTCCCCACCAGCCTTGGCCACCGTGAGCCAGTGGCCGGCAGAAGCCGATGTCTGCCTCCCTCAGATCGTTACCTGGCTGTTGCCAGAGCTGCTCTAACCAGAGCCGGGGCACTCCCCGGTCCGGTTGCAGGTAGAGGCCTGCTGTGAGCAAATACCTGGACGGCAGAACTTACTGGTGTGAACGCGTTTCTGTCAGAGTGTAAAAATATCCGATATTTTTCTGCTGGATAGAGAGTTAGCCAGATGGCAAAGAATTCCAGCAAGAACAAGGCAAAAAGAAAGAAAAGGTCGGGCAGAGAGAACTACAGACAACGGACTGTTCTGACCCAAGCTTTTGCTGACAGTCAATCCTGTTTCAAACTCAACTTGAATGAATGGTTTTGTTCTGGGAGCTTTAACACATTCCTAGCACCAGAACACCCCAGCTAGGTTATTCACTTCCCTTCCCAGGCCCCCGACCCTGTGTTCCGTCCTGTCCCTTGCCGTGTGTCTTACGTTGTAATTCGGGAGTGCTGGCCACTCTCGCTGAACCGCAAATGCCCCGAGGGAAGCGGCGTCTGTCCCAGCTTCTCTCTTCAAGATAACCCGGCACACAGCAGAGCGGGCAGCGGGGCCTGCCGTCGGGTCCCCAGGGCCGCCTTCGAGTTCAGTGCTTCTCCACAAAACCTTGCAGAACTCAGAGAAGCCATAGACACGCAGGGATAAGCTATGACAGCAAGGGACAAGGTGCAATCAGAAAGGCCACAGCGTGCAGCAGACTCGAGGTCCTCTCCCAGCGGAGATCCGGACAGTCTCTCGCTCTCTCAGCAACGGTGTGCGACCACACCGTGAAGACTGCCAACCTGGGACGCTCACCTGAGCTCAGGTGAGTCAGTTGACGGATAAAACAGGCCAACAAAAGCCAGGCCTAGACCAGCAGTTCTCGAAGGGCGAGCTGCGGAACCCTTGAGGGCCACAAGATCCTTTCAGAGGACACACAAGGTCGTTATTATATTTTCACAATGACTAAGATGTGGTCAGCTTTTCACTTTGTTGACATTTGTGATAACGGTGCAAAAGCAATGGCGGGTGAGTTTCGGGTGCTTACACGGACGTGGCCGGGCACGAGATGACGCTCGCGTTCAGCGTTCTCACTCCTACACGGGTTCAGGAAGAAAAATCAATTTCACTTAAGACTCTCATCATAATTGTTACTTGCTGAAACAGTAAAATTTCTAGTTTTATTAATTAATTTTGACCTTTAAGTTTTGATGTAGAAGAATATCCACAACACAGAGGCCACCGAAATACTCCTCTCTTTTCCAAACACACAGATTCCAACTGAAACAGCACATCACGGGGGACTGGCTGCAGAAGCAGACATAAAAACCCAAGTGCCTTTTATTAACCCAGGCATTAAAGAGCTTCGTAAAATGTAAAACAATGCCACTCTTCTCACTAACTTGTTTGCTTGGTTTGGGAAAATGTAGTCATTTTTCATGAAAAAAACTGCTTTTTCTTTTAACATGGAGTGAGTCTATTATTGTCATTTTTTTTGAGACATTTTTAAATAAATAAATCACTGTTTTTAAAATTTCTCAGGTTTTTTTTTTTTTGAGACAGACTCTCGCTTTGTTGCCTGCACTAGAGTGAGTGTCATGGTGTCAGCCTAGCTCACAGCAACCTCACACTCCTGGGCTCAAGCAATCCTTCTGCCTCAGCCTCCCGAGTAGCTGGGACTACAGGCATGCGCCACCATGCCCGGCTAATTTTTTCTCCCTATATATATTTTTAGTTGTCCAGATCATTTCTTTCTATTTTTTAGTAGAGACGGGGTCTTGCTCTTGTTCAGGCTGGTCTCGAACTCCTGACCTTGAGCAATCCACCCGCCTCGGCCTCCCAGAGTGCTAGGATTACAGACATGAGCCACCGCACCTGGCCAAATTTCTCAATTTTAATTTCTAATACAGTCAATATTTATAGATATAACCCAGATAAATAAGAGCTCATTGGGGTACTCAAAATTTTTTAAGAGTGTGAGGGGTCCAGAGACTAAAACATGCCGCAGAGGAGGCCTTGGTCTGTCTGACAGAGCCCGGGAGAGTCTGAGAGCCGAGTCAGGAACAGGGCAGAGGGTGATGCTGAGAGGAGCTGAGAGCCCCGGGCTAACGTACCTCGGCACGCGGGCAATGGCGTCTCTCCTGCCAGCCCCTGCCCCACAGGGCGCAGGCAGCTCGCCTTTCTAGGGTCTCGCGTCTTCCAGGGCAGTTCTGGTTTCAGCACTGAATTCCCCATGTTCTGGGAAATCCCTCCTGGATGTGAAAAGTCCTGGGTTTCCATTCTGAGTAGAGAAATTGGGAGAAAAGTATGAAACTCATGTAGCAGCGCCCCCAAAATAGAAGCTGAAAGCAACACTACTTTTAGGGTCACACGGATATGGCCTCTGTTATCTGCCCTCCATGGACGCTGTCAC
>CAUYSK010039203.1:0-15777 GCA_963575035.1 Avahi laniger | reverse complement strand
TATTGTTTTTTAGAATATTGACATTTAAAAATATCACATTTAAATTGTTTTATTGTCTCCTCCCAGGTTAACATATTCCCAGCAACCTGGCCTCTTAGAAGATTATTGGCCTCTTGCAACATTCTATTAAAACAAGTTCTCATCCAGTACTTTAGACAGTCAATCCTGGTGAACCACAAGATTGGTCCTTTTTTTTTTCTTTTTTTTTGAGACAGAGTCTCACTCTGTTGCCCAGGCTAGAGTGCCGTGGCGTCAGCCTAGCTCACAGCAACCTCAAACTCCTGGGCTCAAGCGATCCTCCTGCCTCAGCCTCCTGAGTAGCTGGAACTACAGGCATGCGCCACCATGCCCGGCTAATTTTTTCTATGTATTTTTAGTTGTCCAGCTAATCTTTTCTATTTTTAGTAGAGATGGGGTCTTGCTCTTCCTCAGACTGATCTCTAACTCCTGAGCTCCAACGATCCTCCTGCCTTGGCCTCCCAGAGTGCTAGCATTACAGGTGTGAGCCACTGCGCCCGGCCGACAGATGAGTTCTTTCTCTGTGACATGAATTGTATATTTTTTTCCCAGCTGAGGATGAATTATGTCATTACATTTTGGGGCGGATGGTTATATAGCAATAGATTACTGCAACAGCCACAGCACATGAAAGGAGCTTGGAAAATTCTTTATTAAATGAATTAATGAATGAAAGAAGAAATGATGCACAAACCTAGGAAAACCAGTTTACCTCAAAAATTGTATTTTTCTTTTTAATTCCTTAGAGTGCTCATGAAAGTATTAGGTTTTGGTCTGAAATTCTTGGTTCTTGGTGCGCTCATGGCCGAAGAATGACCAGACACACCGAAGTCAGGCAAGCATGAAAATGACGTTTATTGAGGAGAGAAAGATAGGATTATAGGGCAAGAGCAAGATACAGGTTTACAGGGCATGATACATACGCCACAGATGATGACTGGACCCATTATGGCAACAGGGCAGGCAAGAGGAAGGACCAAGAGAAAGGGAGCTTGGCTGTGGTCTGCGTCCTATTTTATAGTGCACAGATAGGGACCTCTCTTTTGGTTCAGAGGTCAGCATGGAACCATTTTGATTAGTCGGGAGTCACATGACCTGGGCCTTAACTACACATGTGGGTTCTAGGTCACTTTCCGGACGTTATGGCACCCATGCGGCTTGGCCCATGGGCTAGAGCATCCTCTGCATTCTTTTGCGGCTGGCACGCCAAGTTCTGACTGGCAGATTCGTAGGGTATTCCCTCCTCCCCCAGGTATGGAGAGTCAGGGTTGGGCAGGACCAAGATGGGGGCAACAGCACCCACTTTTGTCCCTGGGAGACCTAGAATCCTTCACTATCTGCCTAACAGAAGTGCTTTAGCGGGGTTTTGGGCCTCTGCTCTCCAGTTGTGTGGTGTGTTCTCCTCAGACAACCTGGGTCAGACTCTGTGGAGGAAGTTGCTGGTATCTCATTTTCAATCCTCTTGTGGGTTACTTAGTTTAACACAGAGAAAACAGTTAAACAAGTCACAACTCTCTACACAAATGTATACCTGGTCACGGGGGCCCTAACAAAGGGTGACCCACGTTGGCTTAGCCTCGGGGCACATCGCAGCCCCCAGCCCTGCAGACTTGGCTCCGAGCAAGAGCCTGGCATGGCACACAGGGGTGAGTGACAGCACGCTCCTGAGCCTTCACAGCCGAGCACATCCTCTTTGCTGTGGCACGGAATCACGAATGCTAGTGGTCAGTTAGGGGACATAGGGTACAGCCAGAGCGAGCTGAGACAGTGACTAGCTGGCAGTGGCCCAGCCTGACCTGACCAGGCGGTGAGCCAGGTGCTCTCAGCAGCCCAAGACTACGGAGGAGGACTTGAATGTTCGGAGGTGGAGGATGGACAGAAATGCTGGGTCTCTGTGGTGCACCTGGTCCTGGCGCAGGGGGCTTCAGAATGAGCGTTACACTCCCGGGCCCCTTGGCAGACTCTCTGGAGCTAATGTCCAGGGGCTGGTAAGCAGTCGTTGGCACTGCACCACACCTAAGAGCTCACTCACCATGCCCCTCAGGCCGAGTTGGCTGCCAGCCCGCCCTAAGAGTCTTAGTGTCCTAAGACACACAGTGGCCTTAAGCACCCTCTGCCGGGCCAGCTGCTTCCTCCCTCCCCACCTGCCTTCCCTGGGGCAGAGCCTGACCTATTTCTCTGGAGCCCTAAGGTGACAGATGTGGTGGGGAGAAAGGACACTGCTCTGTATTTCTTCTCAACAAAAAAAAGTCAAATAAATGGCAAGCTCTTTCTGAGAATGCCCACAGCATCTCTTGTTCTTTTGTTCAGGGACACTGGGTTTGTACTTCATTGAAATTAGGCCTGTAAAAGTCAGAGTTCAGCCAGGTGCAGCGGCTCACGCCTGTAATCCTAGCCCTCTGGGAGGCCGAGGCGGGAGGATTGCTTGAGCTCAGGAGTTGGAGACCAGCCTGAGCAAGAGCGAGACCCCATCTCTACTAAAAATAGAAAGAAATTAGCTGGACAACTAAAAATAGAAAAAAATTAGTCAGGCTTGGTGGCGCGTGCCTGTAGTCCCAGCTACTTGGGAGGCTGAGGCAAGAGGATTGCTTGAGCCCAAGAGTTAGAGGTTGCTGTGAGCTAGGCTGATGCCATGGCACTCTAGCCCAGGCAACAGAGTGAGACTCTTGTCTCCAAAAGAATAAAAAATAAAAGTTAGGGCCGGGTGCGGTGGCTCACGCCTGTAATCCTAGCACTCTGGGAGGCCGAGGTGGGCGGATTGTTCTGAGCTCAGGAGTTCGAGACCAGCCTGAGCAAGAGCGAGACCCCGTCTCTACCAAAAATAGAAAGAAATTAATTGGACAGCTAAAAATATATATATAGAAAAAATTAGCCGGGCATGGTGGCTCAAGTCCCAGCTACTTGGGAGGCTGAGACAGTAGGATTGCTGGAGTCCAGGAGTTTGAGGTTGCTGTGAGCTAGGCTGATGCCACGGCACTCACCCCAGGCAAGAGAGTGAGACTCTGTCTCAAAAAAAAAAAAAAAAAAAACTGCTATGTGCAAATTTTTATGTGGACATAGTTTTCATTTATCTGAGATAAATGTGCAAAAGGTTAATTGCTGGTTCGTATGATAGATGCTTGTTTAATTTTAAAAGAATGTGCCAAAATCTTTTGACTTTTGAGAGTTCTTAATATATTCTAGATATTAGTCCTTTGTCAGATATATGGTTTGCAAATATTTTCTCCTAGTCTATAGCTTGTATTTTCTATTTTCATCTTTTTCACATGGATTTTTAAAGAACAGGAGTTTTTAGTTTTCATGAGGTCCAATTTATTAATTTTTGCTTTTATGATTCATGCTTTTGGTATGAAGTCTAAAAAATCTTTGCCTAGTCTTTTTTTTTTTTTTTTGAGATGGGACCTCACTATGTTGCCCAGGCTGGTAATAAACTCCTGGGCTCAAGCAATCCTCCCATCTCAGCCTCCTGAGTAGCTAGGATTACAGGCACAAGCCACTAAGACTGGCCTCTTTGCCTAGACTTAGTTCCTGAAGATTTTCTTCTACTATTAAATAAGTTTTATAGTTTTTCTTTTTACACTTAAGGTCATGATCCATTTTGAGTTAATTTCTATGTAAGGTTTGAGGTTTAGGTCAAGATTTTCATGCCTATGAATGTCTAGTTGCTCCAGCACCATTTAATGAAAAGATTATTCTTCCTCCATTGAATTACTTTGGCACATTTGTCCAAAAAAAAATTGTGCATATTTGTGTGAGTCTATTTCTGGATTCTCTATTCTAATCCATTAATCTATTATCTATCATTTGCCAAGACCACATCATTTTGCTTACCGTGGCTATATCCCGTGCCTTAATATTGAGCAGAGTGATTCCCTCCACTTTACTACCCTTCATCAAGATTGTTTTAGCTATTCAGGACCTATTGGTACTCATGCTGATTGCTGTGCCTTGAGTAAGAAAGTTCTTCCCTGAACCAGGAATCTCTTGTCATCTGCCAGGATTTATGAAAGAGTAGCAGGTGGAATTGGCAGCTTCTAAGTAAAGCAAATCTCAGATTCTTCACAATTCTTGACATGTATTTCCTTTTCTTAGAAAATGTGAAATGAATGCTTTGGAAAGACCAACATTAAAATCATTTTTAAAAAACTTTTTATTTAGAAATAATTACAGATTCACAGGATATTGCAAACATAGCATAGAGAGCTCCTGTATATCTTTCATACAGTTTCCCCCGATGATTACTTCTTACATAATTGCAGAACAACACCAAAACCAGGGATCTAATGTGACACGACGTGTGTGTAATGCCATGCCATCTCGTCACAAGTGTGGGTCTGTGTAGCTACCACTGCACTCTAGACACTGAACTGCCCGTCACCACAGGGATGGCCCTTGTGCTACCCCATGGGAGTCGCACCCACTGCCCTCTCCCAACCACACCCAACTGCTGGCAGCCACAAATCTCTATCCACCTATCTCTGTAATTTCATCATTTCAAGAATGTTATGTAAATAGACCTGTTATGTAAATGTGACCTTTAGAGAGTAGCTTTTTAATCCAGCATAATTTTTTGAATATCCATCCAAGTCGTTGCATGTATCAATAGTTGATTCTTTTTTATTTCTGAGTAGTATCTCATGGTGTATATGTACCATAATTTGTTTAATCATGCACCTATTGAGGGACATGGTTGTTTTTAATTTGGGGCTATTATAAATAAAGCTGCTGTGAACAATCATGTACAGGTTTTGTGTGCGCATGTGTGTGGATGGACTAAGTTTTCATTTTTCTGAGATAAAAGCTCGGGAGTTCCGTTTCTGGGTTATGTGGTAAGTGTGTGTTGATTTTTTAAAGAAGAAACTCCTAAACTGTTTTTTAGACTATCTCTACAATTTTACATTACCACCAACATGTATTTTGATTTGCAAACCAATCTGAAAATCATTTTCTTTTAATATATAAAATATATATAAGCTTATATATAAAAAATAGAAAAATATACAAGCTTAATCCTTCAAAATTATTGCTACATCTTATATAATTGTTCCCTACTTTGCCATATTAGTTTATGTTTTATTCATTTTGTATATTATATTGACCACATTTTTTTCTCATTCATGTGAGGTGTAGCTAAATATACTAAATGTTCAAAATCAGTTCTTTTGATTATATCTTGTATAATTTGCTGACATATTGCTGATATATTGTATGAAACTTCACCTCTAGGAAACTCCTGAGCACAGTATTTCCTAAGTTTTTTTATTCATGTTTAAAATGTATTTATAAGACCTTTAAAGACTCTTAATATTCCTTCCTCGATTCTTCTAGAATGTTCCAATGTTGTCTTATTTTGTATTTTGTGGTTGAGAAGTCTGATTGCACCCTTCCTTTCCTTTATAAGCCATTTACTCTTTTTACCTGGAAGCTGAAAGGGATGTCTCCTTATTCTTAAAATCCACAGTTTTCTAGAGTATACCTACGAATTGGCCGCTTTTTAAAAAAAATTCCCCCGACACACAATAGACCCTTTCAATATGTAGATCTGAGTTTCTTAATTTTTAAGCAAATTTTCTTGGATTATTGTTTTAAATATTAGTCCTGTTCCACTGTTGTGTTTCTCTTCTTTAGGGATTCTAATAAGGCATATTTGAGCTATTTTTCCTATTTGTACTTCTGTATATTTTTTCCATTATCTGTTCTAAGATTTTGACATTGTGACATAGGATGTTTGTTTTCATCATGTCTGAAATTTCATGTTTGAGGGTATTTAATGCAGATATGAGTACATGGTTATAGCTTTCCTCTGCTCTCTGGTTATTTCTAAGAAAAAAAATATTACTGGTCGATACATTTTTATTCTCTTTTTAAAATTTCTTCTTTTAATAGCTGTGTGTAGATCATGCCTTGATTTTTATTCATTTTGAAATACTGGATTTTCAAAAAAATTGAAAGTAAATACAGAGATAAGGAATCTGACTGCTTCTCTTGGTTTAACTCTTGAGCGCCCCCTCTGCGGTGCCTACTGGGTGCAGGAGGGGTGGTGGCTAAATGTCTGCCAATTCTACCTCTCTTTACATTTTTAGGAACATAACTTTTCACCACTTCCTTTCTTCTTTTCCTTTAACACCAGATCTCTAAGGGATGACGTTTCTCTTTACCCTAGAGACAGGGCTTTCAGGAGACTGGCCCCTTCTGTCCTATGTCCTTTCATGACCCCCCCTTTTTTTTAATTCCCCAGTAACCAGGGCTCTGCCCATCATATTTCAAACACATCATCTCTGTTTTTCCCTCAGGGTAGGGCACCTTCTTTCCGCAAGTGAATTGATCAATGTTCCACATTGTTAAGGATGCTCCTCCATTCTCTCTTTTTTCCACATCATCTCTCTACCTCCTGTCTCTGTCTGTCTGTCTGTCTATCATCTATTTCATCTACCCATCCATCCATCTAGCTATGTATCTATCTATCCCATCTCTCTCTCTCTCTCTTTCTCTCTCTCTATCTCTATCTCCTGTCTTTATTATGGACTCTATAGCTGATCTTTTAGTTGCAGATGTTTTTCTGTACATACTTGTCAAGTGAAGTTTACAGTATTTGCTGTTTCTTGGTTATGCTAGAAGCATGGATTATGGGTGGTCTTATTTGCATTTTGGTTGAGGATTATGATGTCAGAGGCCATGTGGAGAAATAAGGCAGCTATCTTTATCCTACAGGACTCTGAAAGTCCCTAAATTGCCAGATTCTAAACTGCTATTCCAAGCACATCACTTCAGTGGGTGACTCCGTAAGAACATGCAAATGCAAACAGACAGCCATGAGATTTGAAGGTGGATGAATTTCGCCAGGCTAAATAAGACAGCTCAGACCTTGAAGAGAGATCACTGTTGTGGGTGTGTGTTTGATATACTATGCCCTTGTTTCTTCAAAACTGTACTCCCTACTCTGCCCAACAGCTCCCCACTCCCTCTACTTCCCATCAACTTTTGAGCAGAATGGGGAAAGGAGAAATGGAAAGCATTAGAGAGTCTACAATGACATGGAAACTTATGTCTCCTACTTCTTTAAAGGCTTTTCCGAAAGCGGAAGTCTCATAGATCAACTCCATGCCACCAGGACTGGGGAAGAGAGCAGTAGAAATGGTGACATAGCAAATTGGATGAGTGGGCGGGGAAATGCCCACCTCTGACCACAGGCAGGGAGAGGTCAAACAGGACCCTGCTAGCGAAGGCTGCAGTTTTAGCTGCCCAGGGGGAGCCAGAATGAATTCATCTTTATTTATTGGTTTATGTACTGCTTCATTTTAAAACAGGTTCACAGTGACTAAGAGGCCATCAAATACTGGCTTAGGTTCAAGAATCATCATGAAGGCTGGCACGTCCTTTTTTCTCTTTTTTCTTGTTAAAAAGTCTTTTCGAAATTTACCTTTTCCCTTTTACTCCACACACCTAGAAAGCGAAACAATGGCTACATTCATGTCTTCATTAATATTTTAGCTCCCTATAGTTATTTACTATAATTGCTGAGATGACTATTAAAAAGAAATAAATTCAAAATGCTATTGCGCTGAATTTCAAAATATTTGTAAGTTAAGTGGAAATCAAGGTTATAGTGTATTCGTGTCTGACCAAAAACAAAACAATCAAAACAAAAGCATGTTTCCTTTTCCTTTTCCATTGAAAAGATATATTCACCATCCCACTATTGAAAATTTATATAAATGACCTTTCACCGGAGAATTTAAAAATTACAATAAATGGCTTATTAATATCTAGGATGGGGACTAAGAATTAGAGGATGTGACGATATGAAAGTGTGTGTACTGAATATCCCTTGTTGATTATAGGTAGAACAGCAATGCCTTGGACCCAGCAGCCGTGAGCACTCAGGTTTTCTTTGGCTAAGTGCCAGCACACGTTCTGCTTATGCCTAGATGGAATTTGTATAAAATGATCAGAACAGGCCCCTGTTCCCATCAGCAGTAAAAGAGCTGTTCATGCAGTTGGGAACAGTAGTAAATTCTTTTTTATTTCCTAGTTCCTATGCAAAAGGTCAAATCCCTAGCCAATATTACATGTAAGTTATGGAAAAAAAAATCTATAAATTAAGAGCAAGAACATGAGCTGAATGTTACACTAAAAAGGAGACATGTTTTGTAATATTAAGCACATAATCCCACTGGATACGATGTTACTAGAACACGGCATCCAGATGGCACATTCTTGAGTCCTAATCATTTCCTGCCAAGGAAGTTTTCTCTGACTTCTCTTACTATCCACACAACTTCCCGTTGGAGGAGTCTGTATCTCCTCCATCCCCAAGAACATATGCAAACTTCAGGCATGAGAGGGACACTAGTATTTTTTTCAGCACCTATCACTAGTAAAATTTAAAAGGCTCATCTAATTACAGAAAAAGAGTAAGACCCTATTAATTTTTAAAAATAATTACAGTAAGACTTCTCTTTCTCTCTCTTTTTTTAATAGAGGTAGGGGTCTTGCTATATTGCCCAGGCTGGTCTTGAACTCCTGGCCTCAAAGGATGCTTGACCTCCCAAAGTGCTAGGATTACAGGTGTGAACCACCACACCCGGCCCAATGATGAAAAACGGGGTCTGTTGGGTTGGGATGGGATGGGTCCCAGAGTTGCCTCCTTTCACTGTCAGGGATTTGCCTACTTCTTTTGGGATAAATAACCAATTTATCAACTTCAATAGATATTCCTAGAACTTGGCAAACTAATTCATATTGCTATGAGGAATTTTTGAATCATACCCCTTTTTAAAAATAGTAGAATCAACTTTATGATTGCATAATTAGAAAGTGCAAAATAAAATCAACTGAAAATGGATTTGAATTCATGAATTTAGTAAAGTGGCCTGATACAAGATCAATTTACAGAAATCAAGGGCAAAGAAACTATGTATTTATAAAAGGCAATGAAGCCAATCATAGTATCATCAAATGACGCAGCAAATGTGCCCCTGTGTATTTACCCAACTGGTGTGAGAACCTATGTCCACACATAAACCAGCAAGGAAATGCATACGGTAGCTTTATGCATTTATAATAAATGTTTAAATCAGGAAAAAAAGAAAATACAATGAAAACAAATTATTTGTAATGAAAAAATTTCTCATAAAATTTCTAGTAGTAAACAATCTGAGACAGGTGTACAACCTAAATAAAAATATTTATACAAATCTTTGTAAAATATAAAAGACATCATATCCCCTTGTATTCACTGATTCATGCAATGTAATCCCAATAATTAGTATTTTTTAAAAAAAATTAAAATTGACCCACTGATGCTAAAATAGATCTCTCATGGGACCCCCTCTCCCTTAGTAGAGTTCCCTACGTGAAGTCTGGACAACCGGCAACCGCCACATAATGACTTTCCTTTCCGAGGGGACACAGGATTAACACTCTGTGCTATTGTCTATGGTTCTTAGGTAAGGAAGGCCAGTGTGACAGGCATCATGTCTGACAAGAATATATGACAATTCTAGAATTTCCTATAAAATTCTTTTCTTTACAAAAAAAAATCATAGTTGGTCAATTTCATGTATCCGTAAAGAGGAATGCAGGGAATATTGCTTCTGTGTGGGTTGAAGAACTTAAAATAGTCTCAAGTGAGAGTTTCAATCTCTGAGCCAGGAGAAGTGATGAAAAGCATCAAGATACCTGCCGCCCTGAGCGTGGCGCTCGGTTCTGTTCACGGAGGGTCTGGAGTGACTTCCCTGGACATAAGTCCCCTCACAGGTTGAGCCATGCCGACCCGGGGTCCTTCAAAAGAAGGAATGGTGCAGGAAATGCCTAGATATTGCTTGGCATGCGTTTAATAAGACATAAAAGAAAACTGAAAGGCTTTTCACAAATTTAAGTCTCTTAACTTCTCCAATTTTCAGTGATATTTTGGGGAAAAAAAGTATCACAAATTATCATATCCGGTGAAAGGAATTGGCCCTTGCCGTTCAGCAGGGATAAATTTCAGTTATGCAAGAATAAGTTCTAGAGATCTGCTGTAAAACATTGTGCCTATAGTTGACAATATTGTGTCGCACGCTAAAAATTTTGTTGCGAGGGTAAATCCCATGTAAAGTGTTACCACAGTAAAGAAAAAAAAAGAAAATATGCAAGAATAAACAAGGGCAATGTGAAAACGAATGAGAAGGAAGAGAGACTTGCCTTATCCGATATCAAAATACACTATAAAACTATGGTTGTTAAAACTGTAGTTTGGGAGCACAGGAATAAACAAATAGTGGCAAAGAATGAAAAGTCCAGAAAAGTTTCATGATTATTTATGTTAGGAAAGTCTATTGATTTTTCCCATAAACGTTAATCTATTATTTAGGCACAGAATTCTATTAAATTGATAATAATTTACCTTGTAATTATGAAGGCATTCCTTCATTGCATTCTTGTTTCTAACATTGCAGCTGAGAAAGCGAAAACCATTTTTGATAGGCGACCCTTGCAGGAGGCACCGGCTTTTCTCTCACTGAGAGATTTCTGAATCCTCACTTTATTTGTGATATTCTAAAAGGGCACATGGTTCCTGCCCCTCAGTTATTGGAAATTTTAAGATTTTTAATACTATTTGAGAAAGGCTGCCTTCAATCTCAGAATTAGGATAGAAAATACTCATTAAAATGAAGGCTTTCCTCCTCTTGTGAGTATTGTGTACCAACATAACCTACTCACCTGATGGAAAAATCCCAAGCGAATATTATACTCAAAATGTGTCTGAACTGCTGACTACTGGAGGGCTTTAAAGAAGGCAAAGATGAAGCGGTCTTGTTGAGAGGCTTTAAGAAGTCCAAGTTCGTGAGATTTCCCAAGGAGAGAAAAACCTTCTGTAGATGAACTGACAATAAAACAGTACAAACCACATGAATAAACCACAATCAGGGAAAGTCAGCTGGTACAAAAAAAAAAAAGCAAATTAGTATCCCCAAACCTACAAATAATAGAAAAAGTTTTAAAAGAATATAAAATAATTATAATTAAAATAAATATTAAAAACACATCATATTGGAAGGGCTTAATATTAAAAAAAGAATATATGCAAAAGAAACTAGAACTCTGAGATATTTTAAAAAGCCACTGAAATGGAAAGGATTTTAAAAAAATTGGACTGTCTGAGATCACCGGTTACTTAGAAGATAAATCTGAAGAAATCATCAAGAGTGCAGCACAAAACATGAAGATAAAAACACCTTAATCTAAATATAAAAGATAAAATATATTATAAAAATAAGATATGAAACATAGAATGAGAATGTCCATCATCTGTCCAACATACATGTGGTGGGATTTGCAATGGAAGAAAGGAATGTGAATAGGAGAGAGGTAGAATTCAAAATAATAACAACAGAAAAAAAAAATCCCAGAATTGAAGAAAGACTTGTGCTTTCAAGCATTACATCAAGCCAACAAACGTGATGGTGAATGTGCAAAATTAAATATAAAACAAAGAATCTTAAAAGCAACTCCCTAAAAAATCAGACTGTTCTTGAAATGAAAGCACAGAATGTATACACAACTCAGTATTAGCAACAATAGACAGACGACCCTGGAAAAATATTTTCAAAATGCTGGAGAAAAATAACTGTCAAGATAAGTTAACGTTTGAGAGTAACAGGAGAAAGAAAAGATGTTTTCAGAAATATAAAAATGAATGAAATTTGGCCAGGCCTAGTGGCTCACACCTGTAATCCTAGCACTCTAGGAGGCTGAGGTGGGAGGATTGCTTGAGCCCAGGAGTTTGAGGTTGCTGTGTGCTAGGCTGACGCCACGGCACTCTAGCCCAAGGGACAGAGTGAGATTCTGTCTCAAAAAAAAAAAGCAGAAAGAAAGAAAGAAGAAACAAAAAAGAAAAGAAGGAAATGTATTAACCTAGCCCTTTATGGAAAGGAGGACTAAAATTATATACTTTAGAAAGAGAAAATTAAAACAGAAAGGAAGAGGCTGCAAACAGCAATGATGAGGCTGTCTATGAGGTTTAGGTGGAGGTGCTAGAGTCAGCTATGCTGTGCAACTAAGAGTAAATTACCTCACCTCTCTGTGCCTCAGTGTCCACATCTGTTAAAAGAAAATAGAAATAATAAAACCATTTACATCATAGGTTTGTTGCTGGCATATAGTACAAGTTCAATAAATGTTGGCTAAAAATAAGTCAATACATTGCTAAATTTAAGGTAACTGATACAAATGCTAAGATAATTATTTTAATACTTTAAAAACAATATACTTAAAATAATCTGTAAACATAATATTGGACAATACTATGGTATAAAAATAAGAGGAAATTTGATTATTCTCTATTTTTCTTATACACGGGAGGGAGAAAACAAAGAAAATGCAACTAATAGTGCAGCAGAGTGAGTGGTCTCCAGGCCAGCGGCGTCAGTGTGCCTGGGACCTTGCTAGGAATGCAAATTCTCGGGCCCCGCCCCAGACCTGCTGAATCAGAATCCGCTTTAACCAGTCTCCAGGTGGTTCCAATGCACAATAAAGTCTAGACGCTCTGGTGGAGAAGACAGCAAAGAAGGAGGAAAAAAGTCATGACAAGCGGAAAACACAAAATGTTCAATAAAACTCCAAATAAATTTAAATACATACCTGTTTTTCTAAGATATCTCAAATTAGATTTAAAAATCAAACTGTATACTTTTTACAAGATAAATGCACATAAGACTAAGGACCCAGAGTGACAGAAAGTAAAAGGATGGGACAGAATCCGATGCCGTAGCTGTCACTGTTTCCAGGCGTTGCCTGCCTTTCTCTGAGAGAGCATCACACCTTCGCCGGTAACCTGCTTCTGTCGCAGAACCCAGAGCGGTGACATACGCCGCATCGGAATTTTAACAGCGTTACGTGGGCCTACCTTTGCTTTAATCCCTTTGCCCTGAGACTGGGATAGAGTCTACGCCTTCCGCCCGGTCCCAGAGTGAGAAAAGCTGGAGCGGAGTTGAAGTTGACCTACATCCAACAAGGTCAGGAGCAAGAAATAAGCATTTTTGTTACAGAACTCCTCTGAGATTGCAAGGCCATTTCTTACCACAGCATAATTTAAGTAAAAGTTGATTGATACAGAAAAATGTAACAGACAAAAGCTAACCAAAGAAAGTTGGTATAATAGAATGAGGTTTTTGAAGTTAAAACGTTTATTAGAAATAGAGTCTAATAATCCTCTGCCCTTAGAGACCTAACTAAACAGTTTCGAAAGAAAAATGATATGCCGATACCTTTCCAAGGGAGAAATTGGCCCAACGCACGAAGGAAATGGTAAATCCACCAACTCGATAGATTTTCACCTATGTCTCTTATCATTTTGGAATTAGGCTCCGATTCCACCAAACCTAAGGTACAAATTAACCAAAATATATTATTGTGGTTGAGAGCACGGACGGTTCGATGCCTGAGTCTTCACGTGCCGTGTGCATTACTTGGCAGGTACTCGGAACTCCTCAGCCTCAGTGGCATCGTCCATAAAATTGGGAAACTCGTAGTGACTGTCTCATGGGGTTGCTGAGGTGCTTACGTGAGTTAATACACGTAATATAAACTTCTTAGAACAGCACCTGGCACGCGAATATTTTTATAATAATAACTGTTGTAATGGTTAGAGTGTTGACTGTAACTACTACTGCTATTATAGTTGCTATTAGTATTATAGTAGAAGCGTGTTTCATTTCAAAGCAGCATGAAAAAGACATCAAAGTCAAGAATTGCCTTTTATTCACTAATTTCCCTGATCAAAAAATAAGGAGTCCCTCTCCTCCCTTAATTCTGCTTCTTGCATCTGCGAGTGGCAGCTCTCTCCATTCCTCCATTTATTTCATACATGGAAACAAATCTTTTTCTGGTGTTTTTTTTCCTCAGTATTTCAGAATATAGAACAAGCTAATATGGAGAAACTCAAAATGCTTTATTTTTGCATAAATAACTTTCTTTTCTCAGTAAGGAAAAAAGTTCATTGCTAACTGATTTTTCAATGATTCGTGCCTCTCAATATTCCTGGCCGTAGCTTGGAGCCTCGATAGAAGTGAGTCTGCGCATAATTAAACGCTATCCCTTCACAGAGCACAGACAGTGAAGACTCCCCCTCAGGAGTTACAACGTAGCTTTGTGTCGTTCCCTTAAGACGGATGTTTTAGTCTACTCTAAACGTTTGAAAACACAGTAAAGCCAAATACAGACAGATAGAAAACTTTCTTCACACCCTGTAATCAAATGCAGAACTATGTTAATATTTGATCACTGCATTTGACTTTGCTGCCACAGAATCTTCAAGGTAACGGGCTTCTGGCACCCCAAACTCCCTCTGTGTGTTCTCTGCTGCTCCGTTATTTAACCTCCTTGGACAAAGGATGTTGTCTCGCCCTCTGATGTGTTCATAAGGAACAAGCAGCATTTCAGTCTTTTCTATTACATGAGATGATTTAAAAAGTCACTACTGTTCACGCCCACATGCAATCGTCCAAAGAACTCACAGCCAATTATTAAAACAATAGTGCTCATTAGAAAAAGATGAAATGACCAAGAAAGTACTAAAAAGGAGGCTACCTGCAGTCATTTTGCAAAAGTAAGAGGATATTCAAATAATAATGTATCATGTATTTCTGCACAATATATTTCTTTATGTTTTTATTTCAAAATTAATCCCTTGGAAAACTGGACATTGCTCAGATTTACCAACTGAATCACGTTCATTAAACAGCCTGAAATAAAGTCAAGGGCAATACGGGCGTGGGCAAGCAGGTCGTTACTTGTGGTGATGGCGGCGGAGGGTCGGGACGGCGTGTTTGACTCGTGTTTTACAGCCATAATGCGTTTTGCAACGTCTTAGAAAAAGGCTAAAGAGGACCTTCATCTGAGTGGACCTGTAATTATTTGCTAGGACATTATTACTCTGAACACTGAATAAATGCTAGATTTTAAATATTATTGGATGGCAATCTGAAATCCTGGTGTGTTATGATGAGCAGTGAGTCGTCAAACTGCTCAGTCCGTGGATGCCAATGTTTTGGGCGTGCCCTCCCAGCTTTGCCACCAGAGGTGCCTCTGCATCTTCGGGTCTGTTTAGAAAAGGCTGCAAAATGCATGTCAGAAACAAACGGGGCCCCAACTTCCCTCCTTGCCGAAGGCCACTCCTCGCTCTTTGCAAGCTGGTTTCTGCACATCCAAAACAAACCCTGGGCGGGGCAGCCTGTGATGTGCACATAGTGTTCGTAATTGAGGACACAGACTTTACTCAATTGCTCTATGTGTTACTTTTTATTTGAAGGAAAGCAGGATGCAAGTGTATCTGTGTATATTTATTCAAATAAAAGTTAACAAATGTAAAATTTCCAACAACTTGTAAATTTTTACTCTAATATGCAAATCTCAGAAGGCTAACCATCTTCTCTCATTGTTTTATGATGGTATGTGCGAGTTCAGGATGTTGACTATTTTTTTTTCCAGATTGGTCTTAACACAACTACTAAAATAATCTCATGTTTGCATCTCAAATGATACATTCAGCAGGACTAAAATTTTATGAGGGACACCTCCATTACCTAAATTGGACACATTTTGCAGTATTCACACTGACCTCACGGAACACTACACTCTTTTTCCCATTTATGGTGGAGACATCTATTCATCTGTACTTGATATTTCTTATGCTTGAGTTACACATTCAACTGAGGAGAGAGCAGATGGACAAAGTCTGAAGAGGTGGGAGCGGCACTTGAAAATGTATCAGATTAT
>CAUYSK010039196.1:0-19424 GCA_963575035.1 Avahi laniger | reverse complement strand
GGGAAAAACATTTACCAGCCAAGGAGAGGAAGCAAGAAGAGACAGAACCTAACGTTTGGCAAGAAATGCAGTGTCATCAGAGGAAAATACTAGATGAAAATTTAACCTCATCTCTTAGAAAAACAGAATTTATTTTTAAAGAACTCAGTGCTCTGGAAAAAAATTATATTATTAATATAAATAATAATGGAAATTGAAGTTTCTGGCCAGGCATGGAGGCTCATGTCTGTAATCCTGGCACTTTGGTAGGCTGAGGTGGGAGGATTGCTTGAGGCCAGGAGTTTGAGACTAGCCTGGGCAACATAGCAAGACCCCATCTCTACAAAAAATAGAAAAATTAGCCTGCATGGTGGCTCAAGCCTGTAGTTCCAGCTAATCTGGAGGCTGAGGCAGGAAGATTGCTGGAACCCAGGAGTGCAGGTTTCAGTCAGCTGTGATCATGCCACTGTACTCCAGCCCGGGTGACAGAGCCAGACTCTGTCTCTAAAATAAAATAAAAATAAAAACATTGTTTTAACCATGGCAGTTTATTAGCACACTTTATTGAAGAAACTCCTTGAAGGCAAAAAACGTGGTTCCACTGAGAATTGGATGATGCAGATTCTTTCCTGGGATGGGCTGATTCACCCAGCCCCGACCCTGCCGTGCCCTTGGAAGCAAAGGTCAGCACTTCCAGAGGGGGCTGGAGTGTCATCCTTCTATGGGGAAGTCATCTGTGGCAGAATGGTGACTCAGGGCAGCTCTTCAGTTCTCAGGGCCTGCCCAACAGAGGAGGCAGCTGCATCTTCCTCTGTGTCTTCCTCTCTTCACTGCTCCTGCCCTGTGAGCACTCAGACCACTCAGACACCTGTGGGGTCTCTGCCTGCCTGCCTTCCTCCCCTCTTCCTTCATTCCCTCCTTCCTTCCTTCCTTCCAAATTCTCTTCCAATTTCCAAAATCTATTTTAATTATACAGTTAACATAAAAATATTCTCATTGTTGAAAATTTAAAAACAAAACTATATCCAGCTGTTCCTTGACCCCCGTCCATAATGGCAATCTCTCTCCTTGGAGGCAGCCCCCGTTTTCAGTGTGCAAACAGCCTTCCTTCCAGAACTTCTGCTGTACAACTACACGCTCACGGATGTAATTTTGTCTGTGTGAGTGTTTTAACTTAAAGGATGTTGTATTGTATGTACTATCCTGTAATTTGCTTTTTAAAAATATTTTAACGTTTAATTAAATCTTAAATAGGTACAAATTAATCCAATATATGTAAGGTATGCAGAGTAACAGTACAATAAACACCTATTCATCCAACACACAGTTTAAGAAATATTATAGAATCTCGATTTTGATTTCAAAGCACTCTGATTCCTTTAATGCCATTCCTTTCCCTCCTCTTTCAAATGAATTTTGTGTTTTTCATTCCCACATGTGTTTCACTCCTAAAGTATATGTTATGTAGTTTTTCTCATTTTGCACCTGATATAAATTGGATTAAATCTGGTTGTGTGGGTGTGTGTTGTGTGTGTGTAGCTGTAGTTTATTCATTTTTCTGTTCTGTGATAGCTCATTGTATGATTAGACCACTGATAATGCATACATTCTATTATTGTTTATAATTTAGATTACTTCTAATCCTTTGCTATATATCTTCTTGTATAAATCCTTTGATGGGCACGTACCAAAGTTTGCTATCTAGAGCACGTACCTAGGTCCTGTCTGGTCAATGAGTATGAACACTTTTAATTTAACAGATAATGCCAGATTGTTTTCCAGAGTGGTTGTATCAATTATCACTCCAGAAAACAGTGTATAAAAGTTTCGATCATTCCATATCCTGCCCAACCTTGGGCATTATCAGATTTTTAAATTTTTGGCAATTGGGTAGCTCTGAAATAGCACCTCCTTGCTTTAACTTTTATTTCCCCTGATAGCTAATGTGGTTGATCATCTTTTCATCTTCTATGAAGGACTTATTCAAGTTTGGGGGCCATTTTTCTAGATGGTTATTTGTCTTTTGGAGGAGAGGGAATTATAGGACTGCTTTATATAACCATCGTACTAACTTAATCCCTTGTTGTTTGTATTTTGTTATTAATACAACTGTTATCTCCCAGTTTTAGCACATCTTTTTACTTTCTTTTGATATATTATGATAAACAGGTTTTAATTCTGATCTAGTCAAATGTATTAATATTTCCCATTTAAGTTTGTGATATTTTGTCTATTTTTAAGAATTCTTTCCTTCCTCTGAGATTATAAAGGGAGTCTGCTTTTGTCTTCCATAAATTTATGGTTTTGCCTTTCACATTTAAGATTTTAATCTATGTAGTCTTTTTTTGTCTGATGAAAAATAAGATTCAATTTTCATTGTTTCCGTGTGGGTAATCACTTGACTGTGTTGCACTTACTGAAAAGGGCCTGTTTCTCTGCGGATTTGCAAAGCCAGCTCTGCCGTAGCTCACATTTCACATACACGCGGGTGTGTTCCCGGGCTTGATATTTTGTTCTATTTGTTGATTTTTCTTGTGCAAAAATCATTCAGTCTTATTTGTTATGAATTTATATTGTTTTGATATTTGGTAGGGCAAATCCCCTGTCTCGTTCTCTGAGTGTTTTGTAATTTTGTTTATTCTGCATTTAAAATCATCTTACCAAGTTCCATCAAAAGGAACCAAACAAAAAACAAAACACTGTTGCGATTTTGTTGGAATCATTGAATCTGTAGACAATAATGAGGAGAACTGATATGCTTATGTTATTAAATATACCAATTTATGGAGATGGCAGATAGTTTGGTTTGATTTAACATCTCTCAATCATGTTTTAAACTGTTTTCATAAAGTTCTTTCACGTCTTTTGTTAGATTTATTTCTATAATTTGTATATTAACGGTTTAAAATGATATTTCATTATATTTTATATTTGTTACTTTAGACACAGTTCATTTTTATATTGATTTTGTGCCAATAATCCTGTTAATTGTAAAAATGTATCTGTAGTTTCTTTTGAGTTCTCTGTATAGACAACAGTATCATTTACAAATAATGAATTTTTTTTTCCGTTTTACAATCCTTATAAACTTCATTTCTTTTTCTGGACATCCTGTGTGAGCTGGGCTCTTTAGAACAATGTTGAATAAAATGGCGACCACAGGCTTTAACAGGGTTCAAACAAAACGTGTTTATGGTAATGTTTCACATGTCCTAAAAATAAACAAATAAAAGCAATCAGCCTGTGGAAGGAACTCAGTGGAATACAGACAGTTGAGCCTCACAGTCGTACAAACGAATCACACAACCATCCTGAAAGAGGTGGAGATAAAGGACTAACCTAATTAATAACTTTTAGTAACTTGATTGTGTGATGTAAAGGTAAAGACCCAAAGAATCACACACAAATCTTGCAGTTGCGATAGTACATTTATTTTTCACAGGTATTAGAGATTCTGAAACTGTTTTATGAGTACAGTAGAACTGAGAACCATGAGTAAACATAATGTATATTATGAGAGCCAGGTTTCTCACTCTCCGGGAAAGGATTTACAGGTAAGAAAAGGGAGCGGGGAGAAGGCTAGAATGAACTTGGGGTGTGATATTGGAATGCAGAATATCAGTACAAAGATAGATAAAGAAATATTAGGGTACCCTTTACACATTTAAACCCTTCTTTTAATTATATTAAACACACTTTAAAAATACTCTATATTTGTTAAATATAATATCTGAAATCTTTGCAGATTTGATGACATTCATGATTTCTATGTCTCTTCTCCAATGTCTTTGTTTCCATGTGTGTGTGTTTACACGTAGTGATTATTTTTAGCTGTGAGCTCGTATTTTTCAGACCTTTATCTGCGGATGTTCTTTGAAGACTGGGGTAAGGGTGGACTCATCCGAAGGGTTCATATTTGTAGCTGCTGGTTGACTGGGTTCCTTTGCAATCCTGGATTGGTTGAATTTCGGTCACTTGAATTTAAGTTCCTGGTTTAAGGTTTGTTGAACCAACTCAAGGGTATGAATTCAGACTAAAAACATGCGGGGTCTAGTTTGTGGTTATAAAATATGGGTGTGTACTGAGATTTGAAATAGACAAATTTCTCCACTGGGATGGTCAGGGAGAGGGAGGATATATTTCCAGCTTCCGTTTACACTGAAGGTTTAACCTTTTATGGTACCAGAGTTAGGCAGAGGGTGGGGGGTAGTTTATCCTCATATTCCTTCATCTATCTTCCAGGATAAGTCCTGGGCTTTGATTTCTGTACTCATAAGCCTCCACATGCATGTGCAAACACACACACACACAGACACACACACACACACAGAAGGACACATGCCCTCAACACAAAAGCCAACCTCCCTGCCCTGCTGACCTTCCTGGGTTCCCATTTTCGTTTAGTCTTTGGCTTCAGGTTCCTCCACTCTTGCCAGCTCATCAATACAATTTAAAACACATATTTCTATATTTGAGGCAGAATGTGTAGTTCTTGGCAGAAAGTGGGTGCCCTGTTGCCTCTGGCAATACTAACAAAACCCAATATGTGTCGAGGACTTAACTTATTCCTGGCCTGTGTTTCATGGATTATCTATCTGACAACAGCCCTGTGAGACAGGGATGATTGTTTTTGCTATTTTACAACTAGCTTATAAGTACTCATATCTAAGGGTCCCATTGTAATATAGTTTAACTGTAAAATAAGGCTAGATGGTATGAGTCTTGGACATACTGAGCTTTCTCTGTTCAGAATTCTCTTCTAAATAGAAGCCAGTCAGCTCCAGGAGAGTAGCTTAAAGATGAATTAAAATCTTGGTTGAGTATTACCTCGGAATGTTTCACATTGAATATTAGCTTGTCAACACAAGAATGATTTCACTATGTGGAAAAGGAAGGCACTTCTCGAGTAAGTAACAGGAAGCAAACATCTCACCTTAGAAGGAGACCAAGGCCCTTACACAGTTGTCATTATAAAAGGCCTTTGGAGGACGATTCTGCTAAATAGGAAAAATGTCTACTCACTTATGACCCTAGCAAAGCAGAAGATTCAACCTGAAAATTGTCCCTGTTATTGTTTGTTCAGTTAAGGTTTGAGAGAAAGCTCGACATAAATATTTGTTTCATCATATTCAGAACATTAGATTACTCTTTTTTAAAAATTAATTTGTCACATTAAAAATAATCCTCAAAAACAAAACAAAGCAAGCGAACAAACATATCTTTGAGAATTCTATAAAATATCAGGAGCAAATAATCTTGTCAGCACCGTGTTGAACACCGTGATGGGCATAGCCTATGGTTATCTTTGTTTAGGGATGCTCTCCATAGAGCCTTATTCTAAGAACAAAATTTTCAAGCAAAACATAACACATTGGCTCTGTTTACTATTCCATACGACATTTTGAGTCCAGCTATGATTTGATAAATTTTTAGACTTCACAAATAGATTCCTTTGTAAAACTCCAAGAATTTAAACATTGTCAAAAACTTCCTTGGGATAAAGCCATTCTTACCTTATCAGAACTGTGTCATGGGATGAAAGATGTCTTACTATTCAGACAGTGATTTACATTTGGTGGGAGCTGCCTTTACTACACATGCTTTGGCAGCGCGGTTGTACATTTCTGTGAGCATAACCTTTATAATATAACCATCCCATGTTGGGATGAATATGTTTTGGCTCAAGGGCAAAAAAACATTTTTTACTTCCATCTATCCCTTGTTTTCTTTTTTGTCACTGCTACAGTCAACATAACAACAGACTCGCTTTGTTATGAAGAAAAATAATTCATCCATGGAATTTGTCAGGGGACACAAAAAGCACGGATGTGTCTGTACCCACTCATGTGTAAAGTTACAAAGCGGCTGATAGCACTAAGTCCATAATCTTCAGTGGTGTGTTTCCCTGCCTCACTCGCATTAGAGTGAAAACTGGCCACTCAGACGTCCTTGTGACTGTAACTAAAGAGCTCATTCCCTTTATAAAGATGTAGAACACTGGCACTTTGAAGACAGTAAGCGTTAAGAGTGTGGCTTAAATGCCTATCTCATTAACAAGTCCAGTGAAGTTTAGTTTCGAGGTCATTTGGAAGATTTAACTTCACATGTTTATCTTCTGCGTGTGGTATATTTTTGGTTATTTATTATATGATATGATGGAGTCACCTAAAATCCTTCCAGCATTGTCAGAGGATACATATGTACACACACACACACACACACACACACAAATTTGCATGACATGGTTGTGTCTCAATCCAGGAAGACAGAAGACTTGATTAAGCGCAATTCAATAAATATTTCTTTCAATTAGAACTCTTAAATTTTGATAAGAAAATTTTTAAAGATTTTTCATTGTTATTGGTACTTGGAGGTCATTTTTCTTTAAATCTTTAAGGACTTTGGCATTCTTAAATGAAGTATACAAAATAATAGTGTTAGGAAAATAAAGAGCTAGTATGCAAAATATGGGCAGCAACGTTTGCAAAATATGGGCAGCAACGTACGCTATCTTTGACTCATAAAGAGGAGGGTACTAGACCATCAATAGGGCAAATACCGGAAGTTGCTTTGCCAGGAACAGTGAGAATTTTACTCTGAATAATCCCATTCCTCTACCCCATTAAGACCAATAGCAGGAAGCTTTTATAGGAGATCAGTTAGAATTTGAGGCTTTTGGCTTTTGCCATAGGATTTGATTTTTTTCCTAAAGAGATAATGCGAATACAATTAAAAGTTATTTTGATCCTGAAAGAAACTATTTATTTTCAACAAAGAAAAGATTTTAAAAATACAAATTATACCTTAAGTTATAACCCTAAAACTGATCAACTAACATATAAGTGTATGACATTAAAAAAGCAAAAAGAGGAGGGAGGGGAAGAGGAGGAGAAAGCGAAGAAGGAGCCTGAGCGCGGAATGCAGACTCTCTCCTGTGGCACAGCGAAGTGCGCGTGCGAAGACGCCATAGGGTCGCTGTGGCAGGGACCCTCCGTTGCCTGCAATGCACCCATTGTCTCTTCCTCTCTTTTGTCGGTGGGTGGCAATTTATAGCTGGGCATGTCGCCATCTAACTGCAGACTATTTGTCCAGTTCTCCCTTGCAATGGTAACATATAAGTAGATCTGTCTTGTGGGGCTTCCACGTATCTTGGCCCATGAGGACAAGGTCCACTCCCTGGACATGGCCGCACCAGGATTTCTGATGCTGCCATGTCCAGATTCCTGATGTCATGGAGCTGCCAGTCCACACCTGAGACTGCTTATCTGCAGACTTATTTTACATGAGAAAGAAATAAACTTTCATCTTATTGTATTGATTTATTTTTTTAGAGACAAGGTCTTACTATGTTGCCGAGGCTGGACTCAAACTCTTGGGCTCAAGTGATCCTCACGCCTCAGCCTCCAGCATAGCTGGGACTACAGGCAGGCACCACCACCAGGCTTCCCTCTTACTTAAGCCACTATTTGGGGAGTTTCTCTTATTTGTAGAAAAAACAAATCCTAACAGTTACAGATGCTTTGCACTCTAAATATTACCAAATCTTTTCACATTTATTATTTCTCTATAGATTAAAAGCAAACCTATGATATAGGTAGAAGAGATATTTTTATCTCCATTGTATAGATGAGGAAGTAGAGGCTCAAAAAACATGTGTATTTTGTCCATGTTCGGAATGCTCTTTAGGGCAGAAGCAAGTCTAGAATTCATGCCTTCTGGCCATAATCTTATCTTCCACTACGCCATGAATTCTCTCTGTCCTGCCGAAATTAGCTTACTAGCATGTTCCTTGTACAAATAGTAATTAATATTTGTTGGCCGTTTGCTATGTGCTAGGTGTTACTGTAAGTTCTTTAGCTGTGTTAATTTAGCTATGATGCACAGTTCCATGGAGTAGATACTATTAATTATCCCATTTCTCACATAGGAAACCTGAAACTAAGACATAAACTAGCCTAAGGTGATCTGGTGATTAATGGCAAGGCTGTGACCTGAACTCAGGCAGATTGGTTTCAGAATAGGAGAGCTTCATTTGGGTCCTCTGAGAAGACGAAGGAAAATGCATCACGGTTGATGAACTGTGGAATTTCTGCTGAAGGAAAACTAAGTGTATACAGTATGATAATGCCAAGTGTTGAGGGTATTCATGCGACAGAACTTCCTCACAGTCGGTGTCAAGAGAGGAAGTTTTATTATATTGTGTTCATCCTTCAGTTGTTTGAGATAAGCAGATTCTTGAGTTAAATTATCTCTTCTTCCCGCTTCCAATCATATGATGTTTTGATCTTTTTGAGTTAATGACCTTTTTAGGTAAAGTAGGTAATAACCTAGAATATTTGGAAAATCAGAAAATATTTGTGTTCCTGAGTTACATATCCAGAGAAGATCTACTTTTAACAGAGTAACAGCATTCTGGGAGGCTGAAGAAGGAGGATTGCTTGAGGTCAGGAATTCTAGACCAGCCTGAGCAAGAGCAAGACTCTATCTCTACCAAAACAAGAAAAAAGAAAAGAAAAAAAAAAAAAGAAAAATTAGCTGGGCATAATGGTATGTGCCTGTAGTCTCAGCTACTTGGGAGGCTGAGGCAGGAGGATCACTTAAGCTCAGGAGTTTGAGGTTGCAGTGAGCTATGATGATGCCACTGCACTCTACTTGGGGTGACAGAGAGAGATTCTGTCTCAAAAAAAAGAGCAACATTAAATTAAACATATATATGAATATATTATACCTAGACAGTGCCTGGCATGCAGTAGGTACTCAATAAAAATGGTATCAATTATCTAAATGGGTCTCTGGATGCTGTACTGTGTAGTATGCATCTGTTTGATTAATTTCGTGGCTGCTTTGCCTTCATAACCTCCTTCGTCTGATAACAGCAATTCGATTCTCCACTGAAAGTCTTTCTTCCTCTTGGTCCGTGTGATTCCTGTAGAACTGAACAGAGGCCTTTTCCTGAGATGAATGTAGGGCCCAGAGTTAATCAACAAGAATCACAGTCAGCAGGTAGCCCACCACTACTCAGGTCCGCACAGTAACGGAAGCAACTCTTCAGAGGATGGAGCTCTTTCTTTCTAAACAGTCCAAGAGGGGGTATTTCGGTGGGACTGTGCATCATGCAGAAACATGGCTGCCATGAGAAATTTGACTTCTGGCATTGTATTGGCCACCTAGGATTTTAAGATTCGCCGTAACACAAAGTTCATGCATAAAATCAGCTCATTTCCCCTTATTTACACGGGAGAAGGTCTTACTCACTGGAGGAGGGAAAATAAAATTTTAAAAATCATTTCCAGGGTACTACCCAGAAAAAGAGCCTACGCTTTCAGACAGAATGACAAAGCCATCATTATTTATGGGCTATTGGCTTCATGCTTTGTTACTCTGACAGCTAAAATTGGACACTAGATTGACTGCGTCCTAATTCTCTTAAGAGAATGAAATAAAGCTAAATCTACAGTCAGAAAGACTTGCTAAAATGACTGTTTTTTTGCCTCTTTTCGTGGGATGAGATCCAGACCTCTCAGAAAACTCTTTGGGGGAATTTTATGCCAGGACCACATGAAAAGTTTCGGATGAGCTGTAGCCGTTGCCAGAGAGATGCCCAGGGGAGCCCTCGAAGTCCAGTCTTCAGTAGATGATGGCGAATGAGTTCTCCCAAAAGCTGAGGGAGAAGGCAAGGCAGGAAAGCAAACGGCTTTGGGGAAAGACAAGTGGTGGGTTGTGTTCAGCATGGAAACTGCCTAAGTGGTTGTGACGGGCTTCACCCGGGAGAACAGCGGTCCAGAAAGAGCGCAGATCCAAGAAGGTAGCAACGCAAATCAAAGCTGGTTTTACAGATTAGCTCAGGAGTAGTCCTTCAAAAAAGAAAAGGAGAGAGAGAGAAGCACTGATGTTTTAATAAAGAAGGCAACTCTCCTCCCCAAGAAACAGACAGACAAGGAACCTCCAGGGGTTTGGATACAATGTGAAATCACAGAGCCTGGAGCCACACATAAGTCTAGGGGTTGTTGCTAAGGCCTCAGAGATGTTGCTGAGGATTTCTCCTTTTGAAGCCACAAAGGAGGAAAAGGAGGAATCATAATACCAAAGGATTAGTGAGATGGGTACCAGGTTCCAACTTGGAACAGAGATTCTTAAGTGGGAACGTGCACACTTGCCCTGGAGGGAGAATCAAAAAATTTTAGATCCTGTAGCTCATGGAAAGACTTAAAAATCCTCCAATAATTTCCTATCGCTTTAAAAATAAAATCCAAAGTCTTCATCACGGCCTCCAGGACTGAGCATGAGCTGGTTCTAACCTTTCCCCCAACCTCATCTTGAGATGGAGCAGGGAGACCCTGGATTATTAGTCTGTTTTGCATTGCTATAAAGAAAATACCTGAGGCTGGGTAATTTGTAGTGAAAAGAGGTTTATGTTGCTCATGGTTCTGCAGGCTGTATAAGAAGCATGGCGCCAGCGTCTGCTTCTGGTGAGGGCTCCAGGAAGTTTCCAATCAAGGCAGAAGGCAAAGGGGAAGCTGGCGTGTCACATGGGGAGAGAAGGAGCAGAGAGGGAGAAGGAGGAGGCGCCAGGCTCCTTTCAGCAACCAGCTCTTGGTGAACTAGCACTGTGAGAACTCACTCCTTACCAAGCCTTGCATAAGGGAACTGCCCCCACGATGCCAACACCTCCCACTCAGCCCCACCTGCAACACTAGGGATCAAATTTCAACATGGGATTTGGAGGGGCCAAACATCCAAATCATATCAGACTCCTCTCAGGGGCCTGCAAGCATGAAAACAAAGGAAAATCTTGAGTCCCTTTAGGAAGTTCTGGGCACCTAGCAAGCCAAAGTCATGAAGTGTTTGGTTCCCCACAGAAACTAAAAGGTGGCAATTTTTTTAGAGACAGGGTTTCGTTAGTCACCCAGGCTAAAGTGCAGTGGCCACCACGTCCAGTTAATTTGACGAAAATTTTTTGTAGAGACAGGGTCTTGCTCTACTGTCCATCATGGTCTCAAAACCCTGGCTTCAAGCAATCCTCTCACCTCAGCCTCCCAAAGTGCTGGGATGACAGGCGTGAGCCACTGTGCCCAGCCAGAAATGGCATCTTAATGTATGTTCTTGAGTCGTTTTTCAGAAACCCCACCAGATGGAAAATGCAGATAAGGGAGAACTGAGGACTTGAATTCTGACCACAAGTCTTTGTTCTAGATTTCTCCCTGAGGGACCTGAACAGAGTCACACTCATATTAATATTCCTTTCTGCTGATCCAAGAATCTCTGAATGCACCTGGGACCCCTAGGCCCCCACTTCAGGATATCCTGCCTTTTTGGGCCAGGCCAACCATAGCCTCCACATATTGATTTACAATTTTGCCTGCCACTTCTGCTTTCCTGAAACATACATTGCCTTTGAAACCCTGGCCTGCAAGCCATTGGGGAGTTTGAGTCTTAACCATTAGCTGCCCATCCCCCTTGCGGGGGGTGCACCATGCAATAAAACGCCTCTTCCTCCCGCTGTAGCTCTTGTCTTCAGTGTCTGGCTTTGCTGCACTGGGTGAGTAGACCCCAGTTTGGTTTGGAAACAATCTCTTAACCTTCCCCTCTCTCCTACAGCCCGGAGTGGACCTTGCTGTTCAACTGACTCCCCAACAATTCTGATGATAGCAGGTCATTCTCATCCCTGGGTCTGTGCTTGTCACCTCTCCCAGGGGGCTTCTCTACCTCTTCCCCTAAGTGATGTCCCTAATTACTTACCTTCTCATCACTTGGCATTTGCTGTGACCTGTAATTATTTGGCTTATTCATTCATTTGTTTATTTATCTTTCCCCATTAGAATATTTACCTATTCCAATTGTGGGCAAAGGGAAAACTTCCTCTTCACCTTCAGAAGGTTCACTGAAAACTCCACTCATAAAAGACAGATTAATAGGGGAAGAGGCATACAAATGTATTAAGGTGTACACGGGGGAATCATACAGGGATTGCCCTGGGGGCAGAAGCTCGTATGCCATTTTGAGGTTACAGAGAGAACGGGGCTCAGAGCACAGCCCAAACTGGTCATGGTGCTGAGCTGGGTTATGGTGCCAAATCAGGCTGCAGGAGGGAGTTATGCAAGTTATGCAGGTGAAACCTCACGGAAGCAGCCCTCAGAGAGAATGGATGGCAAATGCTTCCTTCAGACCTTCAAAGGGCGTCAGACTCTCAGTTGATTCTGCCTAGATGTGGACCAGGGAGAGCCTCAGAGTTGGCCTGGCTGCATCGCTGCAGATTCTCCAGGCTGCGGATCTTCCCCAGCGTGGCAGGGTTACTTCTGTTTGCTGGCTGTCTGAGCATTCATCTCAAAATGGGTCAAAGAAATATATTTTGGGGTGAAATATTTTTATTTCCTTCACAATAGTTATTCGTTCAAGCAGTATTTATGAAGCCTACCATGTGTCTAGAAAGGCACTCACTTAGGATTATTAATGAATAGAAGAGCAAAGATTCCCATACTTGGGACCTTACCTGCGAGAGAGAGGGGAGATGTACAATAAATAAGCGAAGTACCTAGTATGTCAGACAGTGACACTTCCTGTGGGAAACATAAAGTGGGGAAAATGTACAGAAGGCTGAAGAGGGGCTGCGATTTGTGCCGATTTTGTAATCTTTACCATTCTGATGCCAGAGCTTAGCCTGGTCAGGCACAGTGTAGCTGTTGGACAAATGTTGGGGAGGTAAGGAGGAAGGACAAGAAAAAAAAAATACCCAACCTGGGACTAGAGTGCAGTGGCATCATCATAGCTCACTGTAACCTCAAACTCCTGGACGCAAGTGATCCTCCTGCCTCAGCCTCGCAAGTTGCTGGGACTACAGCCCATGATAACACGTCCAGCTAATTTTTCTATTTTTTGTAGAGACAGGGTCTCGCTCTTGCTCAGGCTGGTCTTGAACTAATGAGCTCAAGTGACCCTTGTGACTCAGCCTCCTAAAGTGCTGGGATTACAGGCATGAGCCACTGCACCTGGCCAACGTGGAGATCTTTTACATTTCTACCACACCTATAATCACAGTCACATCCTAGAGTGACGTGGAGGAGGGGAAGAAGTTGAGAACCACTGCTTTAAACCTTATTGTTTTAAAATTCACTCTATGCTCTCTCTTGAAATACGGTGATTTGTGTGCTAAAGTTTCTCTGCTTTTGCACAATGTTTTCTTGATTATATGGTAGAACTAGTTGCAAGACTCAGCAGACAATATGATGGTAAATATTCATGTTAAATCTAAACTGTCTTTTTTTTTTCTGTGACAGTTTCTTGCTTTGTCACCCAGGCTGGAGTGCGGTGGCATCATCATGCACACGCCACCATGCCTGGCTAATTTTTTTTATTTTTTTGGAGACGGAGTCTGACTATGCTTCCCAGGCTGGTCTTAAACTCCTGGGCTCAAATGAGTTCCAGCCTGCCTCTGCCTCCCAAAGCACTGGATTATAAGCATGAACTACCACGCCTTGCCTTAAGATGCATTTTGACTTGAGACATGCTAACATGGAGAGAAATGTTGATATTCTAATCAAGAAACTATTTTAATTGTATCTTTACAGGTGATCACTGGAGAAACTATAATTTTTATTTGGATTTCAGCCAAAGCATTTGCCTTCTAATTCAGTCTGCCAGATTGAATATTTATTTGTTGCCTGCAGGCAGTAAGGAGGGAGAGACAGCCTTGGATGCGCTGTGTGAAAACTCCTAGAGTGCTAATAGCAGAGGTTAAAGAGTCCTGAAGCCGTAAAACAGTACCCCAAAACTGCTATGTAGGAACCCCACTATTACAACACAAAGTTTTCTTGTGGAGGGAGTTTTAGAAACTGATTTGTGAAGAAGAATTTGTACAGGGAGAGATGTTCATTGTAGAGAAATTCCAATATACTTTGCATTGAAAATGTTCTGTTTGTATTTAAAACTAGTGTGATAATCTCCAGAAATGTGTCTGATAAATAAACCAACAGCTATGACTCTCCCTCCCTGCTGAATGCCACACTAACAACATAGAACTTGCTGCTGGAATAAGATGCCTTGTCTGACTGTGTAAGAAACAAACAGAACATAAAATGTATTCTTATATGACAGTGTTGAAAAAACCCAATGATCATTGCTCAAGGTCAAAACTTGCTATAACAAGCTATTAAAGAATGCTGCCAGAGTTTGCATGTCCTGCGATCTGGTTGTATTGAATATGCTTTTACTATGCCATTGGTATTGGCATGGAAATCTTTCGTTGTAATGGAATTTGGCTTGTACTTCCTTTATACTTCTTAATTATTCATGCTAGATGGAGAAGACCATTAATTATTCAATTAATCCCCCTCTGTGGCAAAATGCTCTTTGGATTCTTATTATGCATTTTAGCTACCTAGTTAGACATAATTAGCCAAATAAATGATAACTCTCTGTTTTCCAGGAACCTTTTATGCATAGTCTTAATCTGAAGAATGGATTTCTAAATATAATATTATTTGCTACAAAACTGTTAAAGTCAGAGTCTAGTAGGGCTCTGATCATAGCAAGTGACTGGGGATGCTCTTTTATGGACTATAAATGTTGAAAGGTCACCCACCCTTATTTATTCCTAGCCTCAGTCAAGCGTCCACATTTTTCCACCTACCCAATCAATCAACAGTGATATAATAATTTAGGAGGTGCTTATGAATCAATCACCTCTGACATGTCCAGACATTGTATTCCTGAGTAAACAGCCAAAACAGGATCATACTTGGACTGGGTGTCCCTTGCACACGATGTCACGATGCTCGATGGCCACCTCTCTGAGGGCACTGACTGCTTCTCACAGGTGCAATTTCACACCTGTTCAGGTCTCTTCCTCCCTGCTGGGGGCTTGCTGGGGGTTGCTAGGTAGATGTCCAGAGGGGCGCCTTCTGTACTTATACCTGCATGATCCAGGGTGTGGGAATCGTAAGGTGGGGTCCAGCCTCCTGTCATCTGGGAGGACAGTTCTGAGACATATTTCCTAAGACTCTTCAGAAGAACCAGCCTGGACAGAGTATCTGTGCCTCGACAAGGTAGCCCGTTGGACAACGCCTTCTTGTATTAGTTTTCCCTTCTTCCCTGTTGTATGCCTCTGACCCACAATCCTGTCCCCTGCAATAAACCACCCACATGCAAGCCTTTGTTTCAGGCCCCGCTTTGTGGAGGAACCCAGACTGCACGATGCCATTTGGCTTATGTCTTTCTGACCATAACAAATATATCATTTTCCCTTCAAAGTCAAAACAGATATAATCCTGATAGAAAATCACTAAGCCAATAAACAGCCTTGGCAAAGTGCTCCAAGCGGCCCTGAGAATCAGAAGAGAGAGGCCCGTTGGCAGTCCGGGCCCTGCTTTGTCTGGTAAGTGTGACTGGGTGTCTGCCAGCCCTGGCCGGCTGCCCCCGCAGGTGCCCGGGGGGCGGGAGCGGTGCCTGCCTCCGCCACCCGCTCCTGGCGTCTCCACTCAGCAAATGAGTACAGGACGGGTTGGAGCCTCACCTGTAGGACATGTGATCCTGTTATGTTACCTCTCTTGGATCGTATACTCACGACAAAATAATAATTCCTATCATGGCATTTAAAGCAATCATAGTGTTTCTCCTGCGTGAGGTCCTGCCAGGCTGGGTCCCCTATGCCAGCCGGTGGCGATTAACCCTGCAGGCCTCGCGTTCCTGCCTGTGCTCTTCCCCGTGATGAGCTCTTTGGGCCCGACCTCCTCCCATGGCCTTTCCTGCCAGGTGGTCTCCTGAAAGGCGGCCCCTGGGCTGGGCAGAGGCCCGGGCAGCTCCCTGCGGGCCCTTCCCCGCGGAGCCAGTAGGTGGCGCTGAGGCAGCGCAGGACCCGGGGCGCGGGGCGCGCTACGCGCTTCCCCGGGAGCCCGCGATGCCTCCGCAGACGTGAAGCAGGGAGTGAATTTTGCAATCCTTACCGTCGTTTTGCATCTAAAATCTCCAAGTAATTTGTCTTGAACTCATTTCTGGCTTTATTCGTGCCAAAAGTTCAAAAGAGTTTCCGAGTTCTTGGATAACCTCGTAAGTCAGAGGCCTTGCCCCTTGCCCACTGTAGCGTGGCCCAGACCTAGCGCAGGTCTGGCGCTTAGTAGGAGCTCTAGAAATGCCTCTGCAACGAACGAAGCATCCGGTAGGGCAATTATTCATGGACCAGAAAACCGGGATGCCGAGGCGCAAGTGGCTTGTTCAAAGCCGCAGCCACAGCCTTTACCTGCCTCGAACTTGAACCCGGGCTCCCAAGTCCTGTCTGCCGTTCCACCCTACCTGGCTGCCAGTTCTGAGAAGAGCTGGACTATTCTCTTTTTATTTATTATTGCTTATGAAGCATTTTGAAAAGGTTTTCAGCATTCTCTAGCAACATATTAATTTAACATATAAACCAGTGAGAAATTTTAATTCCAGGTACAGAGAAATCCGCTTTACAGGCATGTCTGTTTGTTAATACATATATGCCCTATTTAATTTAAAAAGAAATCTTCATGTCAAGGTTCAAAAACTTCAATTTAAGTCTATTTCAAATCTTCAGTATGATACACAACAGGGGAATTGTATGATGCTAAAACTTCATTTATCCAACATTAGTGAGGATACAATAAGCTAATAAAAATTCTCTTTTATAGACCTCAATGTAATTTTGCAAAACGTTAACATTTTGGATGAGTAGCTGTCTTAAATATAGTATATCTTTCTTGCCTGGAAAAACATGGAATATAATCTAAGTGATTCTTTATAGCTGAATGTCTCCACTGAACGTTAGTTTTGCCCTGTGCAGGGACACCTTTGGGCTGTGGAGGTCGTGTTGGACAACCCTGTTGCTCACCTGTTGTCTCAGCCCTGTTTTGACAATGAAGGACTCTGGACTCCCTCACTGTTTTCACTTGTTGCTGTCACTTGTTTGGGTTTCTCTGTCTCCGCTTTACGATCGCTGTCTGCTCTTCGCCTGCTTTTTCACACCCTCATCAATTTCTAATGTGCTTCTCCTGTCTACCCACAGTTACCAAAAGCCACATACAGCTAACCACTTCTAATCTATTGTGGGCTGGGAGAAGTAATTGTTGGTAAAACTAGAACAAAAGTAAAATCCCAAACTGGAATGCCTTGCGTTGAAACACAGTGTAAGAAATATTGATAAGATTGTTGGCATGCATAACCTTTGAGGTTTGGACTTTGATTATCTGTTTTTGAAGCTTAGACATTTTTAGCCGACTGTGTTCTATGTAGTGGGGTTGCTTGATGAACAACTTCCAGTTCTGTGAGGTTTTCATTTTTCTTATTTATTATGATTACTATGATTTACTTGTCCATTTATCTAATTTTTTTAAAGTTCCATGTGGATCTTTTTATTTTTATTTGATTATTATTTTTTAAAAATAAATTTTATTATGTATAAGTAAGGTTTACAATATGATATTATGGGGTACATACAGATAGTTAAATGATTACTATAGTGAAACAAATGAACATAACTATCATCTCACAAAGTTATTTTTTTGAGTGACAAGAGCAGCTAAAACCTACTTATTTAACAAAAATCCATAATGCAATTCAATTTTATTAATTATAGTTCTCATGTTGTACATTAGATGTCTGGACTTGTTCATCCTACAAATCTGTTACTTTGTATCCTTTGACCTACATCGCCTGGTTTCCTCCCCCTGGTAACCACTGTTGTATTCTCTCTCTCTCCTTATATTTGAACACTCCTCCCCCCTTTTTTTTTTAGATTCCACATAAAAGTGAGATCATGCAATATTTGTCTTTCTGGGTCTGGCTTATTGCACTTACCATAATGTCTCCCAGGTTCATCCATGTTGTAGCAAACATCAGGATCTCCTTTTTAAGGCTGAATAATATTCCACTGTATTTTTTTATCTGTTCGTCTGACAACAGATACTTAGGTTATTTCCATATCTTGACTATTGTGAATAATGCTGCAATGAACATAGGAATGCAGATATTTTTACAAGGGAGTCATTTCATCTCCTCGGGCTGTTGCGATTCAGAAAATAATACCCCAAAATGAAGGCCTTGGAAGCAGCCTCAGAAACAAAAGCCTTTCTCTGACCTTTTCTTGCCTTCCTGTCTCTCAGTTCCATTCTGCCCTAAGGCTAGCTTTAGAAACTAGAATCCCCCTTCCCCAAAGCTGGTCATAAAAACTAGAACCCCTTCTCCCCAAAGTCAGCCATAAAACCTAAAAATATTACTCTAACTTTCCCTCTTTCTGTTTAAAAACTGGGCATAAAGAAATGATCTGACCTACCTTATTTAACTGTGTGTCATTCTATAGAGGGTTCTGTCCCATGCCCAGAAGGAAGAAATCCATGCTCAGAGAGGCCAAGAAGAATCTAGACAGACAGGCCTCGCTGGGTTTCCCCACTCAGCTTATTAACATCAGATCATACCCTTTTTGTACAATCATATTTCTACATAGCTTTGTTGAACTTAAACATAGAAATGCACAATTTCCCCTGTACCTCTGGGTTTTTATTCTGAAGGCTACCATGTACATATTAATGAAATTTGTGTGACTTTTCTACAATTAATCTGCCTCTTGTCAGTGATTTTCAGTGAACTTTCAGAGGTCAAAGGGGAAGCTTTCCCTCGGCCGCTGCACGTTATATATCCGGAAGAGAGATTGCTGGGACATATGATAGTTCTAGTTTTAACTCCTTTAGAGCCACCATACTGTTTTCCATAATGGCTACATCAATATACATTTTCACCAACAGTGTTCTAGGGTTCCTTTTTCTCCACACCTTTGCTATTAATAACATTTGTTATCTCTTGTCTTTTTGATAACAGCCATCCTAACAGGTGTGAAGTTATATCTTCTAGTGGTTTTAATTTGCATTTTTCTGATAATTAGTAATGTTGAGCATACTTTCATGTATCTGTTGACCATTTGTATATCTTCTTTGAAGAAATGTCTGTTCAAGTCCTTTGCCCATATTTTTAATTGGGTTATTTGTTTTCTACTACTGAGTTGTTTCAGTTCCTGATATATATATATTTTATTTCAACATATTTGGGGATACAGATGTTTAGGTTACGTATGATGCCCTTGCCCCCTCCTTCCCCCAAGTCCGAGTTTCAAGTGTGTCCATCCCTCGGATGGTGTGCATTGTACTCTTTGTGTATGCATATACCCATCCCCTCCTCCCCCTTCCCCCTCCCGTTTGCCCGACATCCAATAGATGTTATTCTTATATGTGCACTTATGTGTTGATCAGTTAATACCAATTTGATAGTGAGTACATGTGGTGCTTGTCTTTCCATTCTTGGGATACTTCACTTAGTAGAATGTGTTCCAGCTCTATCCAGGAGTATACAGGAGGTGCTAGATCACCATTGTTTCTTAAAGCTGAATAGTACTCCATGGTATACATATACCACATTTTATTAATCCACTCATATATTGATGGACA
>CAUYSK010039193.1:0-10036 GCA_963575035.1 Avahi laniger | reverse complement strand
CAGAAGGTCACGGCTGGAGCATGCCGGCTTCTAGGGCTGCAGGTGGAGAAACGTGCCCACGTGCAGACAGGTGCAGCTGCCCACCTCCCTCCTTCAATGAAAGACATAAAATAGTCCAAGTTACTACCCGATTTCCTTCCCTGTCACCTGTCCCAGAAGCCTCTCCATTCTGGTTTCAACGTTTGCACAGATACGCACACACCCGCGGACGTGATATTGAGCATTCCTTGGTCTGGTTTTGCTTTTTCATTCACATAGGTCCCTGGCAGCAAACTCTCTTCTGTAAAGGACCAGGTATTATAGTAAATATTTTCAGCCAGACACAGTCTCTGTCTGTCCCAACTTTTTTTTTTTTTTTGAGACAGGATCTTGCTGTGTTGCCCAGGCTGGTCTCGAACTCCTGACCTCAAGCGATCCTCCCGCCTCGGCCTCCCGAAGTGTCGGGATTTCAGGCAGGAACCACCGCCTGTCCCAAGTGTTTATGCTGCCACTATAGACATAGATGACATGTAAATAAATGAGTTTGGCTATGTTCCAACAAAACTTTATTTATAAAAACAGACGGTGGGCCGAACAGGGCTGACGGACCATGCTTCCCCGACCCTTGACACAGACGATATTAATATTTAGCCTCATTCCTTAGACGGCACGTCTTCAACACCTTCCCAAGTCAACAAATGTAGCCCCTCCCTTTGACATTCGGGTCGCTCCCCCCCAAACAGCGTTGCTACCTTAAAAGGTGGTGATCACGAGTGTCGCGGAGGGAGCCTGACTCTCTGAGTTCAAATCCTTCCTCGGGGGTTAATAGCTGTGAGGCGGAGCCGAGGATCAGCTCTCTGGGCCGTACCTCAGTTTCCCTCCCTTGTAACAGGGAGCTGGCGTGAGCCCCTCTCTGATGGGGTTGGTAAGGGGACCGGGTCACTTAATCGCGGTGTCTCTCTGCGGCAGCCACAGAGAAGGGGAACTTCTGGGACTTCTCCCAGGACGGGAGAAGATGCTTTCTCAGTCTTGCTCAACGCGGCCGGGCTGTTCTCCAAACGATCTGCGTGTTTTCGCCCCCGCCTGAACGAAGTCCACAAAAAGGCTCGTTCTCCCAGTGAGCCGCCGCATGGTCCTTTCTCCTGAATTTGTACTGAGGTTAGACTCGCATGCACCCGAGCACAGAGATCTCAAGTGCAGAGCTCGGGGAACACGGACACACGCATGCTGCAGCCAACACCCACGGGACACAAACCACCTGCAGCGCCCACCGTCCCCCACCAGGCCGCGGGGTCCTGCCGAGAGGAGGGGAGCTGGGGAAGCCACCGCGGGCCGCGGGGCGCCACGTGGCTTCCACGCACACCTGCTGCCGCGGCTCACATCTGGCAGGGGCCTGTGATCGCGGGACGGTGTGGCGGAGAACACCGCCTGGAGTCTCGGCTTGGGGTGGGTCTTGGTGTCACCGGTGGGGGTGGCGGTGAAGGCAAGGCTGGCCCCAGCTTCCCACAACCTGAGCTGAAGGGTCTTCTGACGACCGCTCCCAGGAGCCAGGTCTGGGGCCGTCACTGTCCCTCTCTCTCTTTTTTTTTTTTGAGACACAGTCTCACTTTGTTTACCAGGCTAGAGTGCCGTGGCATCAGCCTGGCTCACTGCAGCCTCCAACTCCTGGGCTCAAGCGATCCTCCTGCCTCAGCCTCCCAAGTGGGACATGTTGTTTGTTAAATAAGGGTTTATAAATCCTGGTCCGTCAGACCTAGAGCCCCCACGAAATAGGGACACTGCCCTGCCCCTGCTAATGAGAAAGCACAGTCTCCCTTTATGCACCCACCGCTGGAGATGTGACCACGCCTTCAGCCCTGGTATGTGTGGCTTAACGATCCGCATTTACAGATACAGTAGCAGAAGACACCCCAGCTCTCACATACTGGTAGAAACATTTAAGGCTAAGCAGGAAGATGAAATACAGCACAGTGGTCCCTGCGCCCTTTTTTGTAAACGGCTAGAGAGTGAATATTTCACGCTCTGCCAGCTACATACGGTCTCTGTTGCATAATCTTGTTTGCTTTAAAACCCTTTAAATTTCTGCAAAAGATCTATCTTAGAACTAAGCTATTAAGAAATAAAGTAATTGTTAAAAAAAGTTAGCAAAGTTGCAGGAGGATAATATCACACAAATATCAGTAAATGGCTTACTGATACACCAACGATGAACAGTTTAACACATTGATGGCCACACTAAAAATAAATTTTTTTTTCCTTGGGGCCACGGTGTTTTATTACCAAAATAGAATAAAAACTCTGAAAACAAATATCATACTAATTTAATGAAAATGTTGTTATCTTCGTTTTCTGCGGGTGACTTACATGCAACTTGAAAAACAATTCTCCCGGCTCCCAAGGTGAAAGAGACGAGTAAGTTATGTACACTTCACGAGGCCTTGGGCTCAAAACTAGCGTGAGTTAAATACAACTTGCATGGCAGTTAATGTGTTAAAAAAGTAATGGGCTCAAAATAAATAAATAAAAATTTAAAAAAAAAGAGGAGAGGGGGGGAAAAATGTAATGAATTCATTGAAAAATCTTTCAAGGAAATTTAAAAAAATTTTTTGTTGTTTTTGAGACAGAGTCTCACACTGTCCCCCTGGTAGAGGACAGTGGTGTCATCATAGCTCACTGCAGCCTCAAACTCTTGGGCTCAAACAATCCTCCCACCTCAGCCTCCTGAGTAGCTGGGACTACAGGTATGTGCCGCCACGCCCAGCTAATTTTTTTGTAGAGGTGGGGTCTTGCTATGTTGCCCAGGCTGATCTCAAACTCCTGGGCTCAAGCGATCCTCCTGCCTCAGCCTCCAAGATTGCTAGGATTACAGGCATGAGCCACTGTGCCCAGCCATGAAGAATAAACGTCTCTTGCTTATAAATTATCCAGCCTAAGGCGCTTTTGTTATAGCAGCAGGAATGGACTCAGACACACACACACACAGCCTGTATGCAGCTGCAGGTAAAATTTATTAAGGCAATAATGAACACCAGACAGGCCTCAGCACACTTCTGCTCTAGAACGAATATTCTCTCAACAGCCACCCCATCCCCAGGAGGCCCCCCTTCTCAGACCAGAAGTTCAAGTCCATTAGCTATAAAGGCTGAAATCGGGGACCTTGGCATAGAAAAGGCAGCGGGCTATGTCAACTGCATCTGTGATTTTTAGGAAGGAAAAAAAATTTTTTTTTTTTGGAACCATCCAGAAGAAATACTTATCCAAAAACCTCTCTCTGCTGGCCGATGGGGTGAGGCTTCGCACAAGCTTCCTTCGAGCTCAGAGGGGGAAAGAGACTGGCCAGGTGGGGGACGTTTGCCCGGTCCCTACGCTCTCGCTCCAGCTGCGACGATCTCTCCCGGGCGATGGGAGGAGTCGCCCCCATTAAAAAGAGGCAGCTCGAAAGCAGGAGAAGCTTCTTGTTGGTCTACCCTTACGGCGAATGCGACATCCTGGTTTTGAGAGCCTCAGTTTCCCAAGTTGGTAGCTAAGATGGCTGGGAGGAGCGCTTAGAAAAAGTTGGTTTAAAATGAGGAATATACTACTGCTGCTGGCCCCCCAGAAAAGGACAGAGCCCCCCCAAACCCTTTCCTCTCTACTGTTTCTCTTCTGGGGCTTTTTCAGCGATTCCGGGGGCAAAAGGTCCCACGAGCCACATGATGGGTGTGTTCTGGGCCACGTACTCAACCACATGGTCGAGGGCCTCCCGGGCCTTGGCGACCCGCTCCCGGCTCTGGGTCAGGACGCCGCCGGACAGGTCCTGGAAGGAGTGGACGCCGGAAAAGGTGGCTTGGAGGTCTTCCACCTGGCGGCGGGCGTGCTGCATCTGGTCCTTCACGCTGGCGGGCAGTCCCTGGACGCTGGCCCCGAGGGAGACGCAGGTGGCCTGCAGCTGCCGGGCAACGTCGCGGAACATGGTGAGCGCCCGGGACTCGACCTGCGGAGGAGAGAGCCGGGCGGGGCTGATCAGAACCGTTTGTTTCCGGTGGGGCAACAGATCTAATCTTGGGGAAGATTCCACAGGCAAAACTCTGATGCAGTGGTTCAAGATACTGGCTCTGTGTGTCGTTTTTTATAGTTTTTGAGACAGGGTCTCGCTCTGTCACCCAGGCTGGAGTGCGGTGGCGTCATCACAGCTCACTGCAGCCTCCAACTCCTGGGCTACAACGATCCATCCTCCTGCCTCAGCCTCCCGAGTAGCTGGAACCCATTTAATCTTACCCACCCTATAGAAGGTCCTACATCCTGTCTCCAGATGGGGAAACCGAGGCCCGGAGAGGGTGAGCCGAGAAGCGCCACAGGTGGCAGAACCCATCGGCGCGCAGCACGAGAGGCCGACGCCTGGCAGAGAGCAGGGGGGCCAGAGAACGCTAGCAGGAAGCTGCCGCTAGGACCCCAGTGGGTGAAAATGGAGGATTAGAGGGTACTCTGGGATTGCAGAGGGAATAATTCGAGGCTGCAGGTCACCGAGACACAGCTCAGCACTTAGCAGGCTGAGTCAAGTCACTATCAAGTGTCCTCCGATACAGAAGCCACGCCCACACCCGAGAGCAGAAATCAAGGCGGGCTTCCTGGAGGAGGCGTCATCACGTCCTGAAAGCAGTTACTGGGAAGCGAGGCTGGGAAAGCATCCCAGGCAGGTGGGCCTCTGAAGCAAAGGTGTGGAGGGTGACGTGGGGGGCCCCAAGAACCCCAGGCCACCCCCCCCAAGCTTGCCCCGCAGTGGATACCTCTGGCTTGGCTGGGTCCTTCTCCGCGTCCTGGGCTTGCTTCTGGTTCCAGCTGAGCCACATCTGGTGCAGCTTCTCCTGACCTTCCACCAGCTTCTGACCCACGCCCTGCTTGACGGTTTCCATCTAGAGCAGAGGACAGAGGACTGAGGGAAAGAGGGGCCCGCCGGCGCGTCGCTGAGACCAGCAGAGCCCGTGGCATCGCAGAGGGAGCCTGGGACACCCTTGTCGTCGGACTCATGAGACAGTTGGGACAGGGACGGGGGGGTGGCATTTTCATACAGGGTTTCCACGGTCAGGGGGACGGTGGGCTCCGCGCGCTTTGGTTTAATCGACTCCCTTGTGCTCTGGGTGGTCGGTGCGAACAAAGTAGCGGCACGTTCTCTGCGGCTTCTCCCGTTTGGTCTATTTCTCCTCCCCTGGCCACGTGACTGGCTACGGCAGAGGGGACATGAGCAGATGCACCCACCGTGGCAGAGGTTTAAAAAGGGATTGCGATAGAATAGACTAGAATAGAATGTCACTCAGCCTTAAAAAGGATGGAAATTCGGACACAGGCCACAAGGCGGATGGATCCTGAGGACCTAATGCTTAGTGAGAGGCCCACGCCACCACGCCTGGCTAAGTTTTCTATTTTTTGTAGAGATGGGGTCTCGATATGTTGCCCAGGCTAGTCTTGAATTCCTGGCCTCAAACGATCCTTCTGCCTCAGCCTCCCAAAGTGCCGAGGTTAGATGTGAGCCACGGCACCTGGTTGGAGATAGAGTCTTTAGAAAGGTCACTAATAGTGTGCCCGTGGTCCCAGCTACTCGGGAGACTGAGGTGGGAGGATTGCTTGAGCCCAGGAACTGGAGGCTGCAGTGAGCTATGACGATACCACTGCACTCCAGCCTGGGCAGCAGAGATTGTCTAAAAAAAAATATTTAATATAAATAAAAATAAAAGCAAAAAAGTCATCAAAGTAAAACGAAGCCAGTAGGGTGGGCTCTAATCCGAAAAGACTCTAATCCAAAGAACACAGTAAGAGGAGGCTCAGACACAGACACTCAGAGGGGCGACCGCATGCAGACACAGGGAGCAGGTGGCCGTCTGCAAACCAAGGACAGAGGCCTCAAAAGGACACCTTGACCTTGAACTTCCAGCCTCTAGAAACGTGTGTCGTCTAAGCTGCGAGGACGGGGCAATGTCGTACGGCAGCCTGAGAAACCAGTGCGCAACCAGGACGGGCCCACGCGGACCTGCCCGGCCGGCCTGCGGCACAGTGAGGGACGGGCCACCCAGAGGTCCCCTGAGCCGCCCTCCGAGGGCCTCACCAGGCTGAGGGCCTGCGAGAGCTGCAGCAGGGCCTCCTGGGCCCTCTGCCTGGACAGCCGCAGCTTGCTCAGCGAGTGCTCGTAGGCGTGCTGGCGCAGCCTCTCCGAGAGCGAGCCCAGGCGCACGAAGTAGCCCTGCTCCTGCCGCTGCTGCTGCACCGACGCGACGTCGAAGCCCTCCAGGGACGTGGCGATGCGGGCTGCGGGGAGGAAGGGGACGGTCTCTGTGAAGGCCAGAACCCGGGCGGCTGGGGCTCACCTGAAGCGGACGGTCGCTGGGATCGCGCCGCCCAAGTTTCTACCCCGGTGCTGCTCACAAGCCGCTGAGGCCTGGGAGGAAAAGATCCCTGCCTCAGTTTCCCCATCTGCAAAACGGGGAGGAGGGAACTGAACCTCACGGGATTCAGGGCCTTAGACTGGCGGGAGGGTCTCAAACGAGGGCCTCGTTGCACGGTCCTGCGGTGAATCACGTTTTGGTCAATGACAGCTCACGTATACGATCACATACACAGTGGTGCTGGGGAGGCTGAAGCGGGAGAGTTGCTTGAGCCCAGGAGTTCCAGACCAGCCTGGGCAACATAGCAAGACCCTGACTCAAAAAACAAAAAACAAAGAAAAAAAACAAAACAGAACAAGAAGGATATGAAATAAACAAATAGCAGGGAGCGCGAGTGTATTCCCAAGATAATGCAAGAGGATGCCTCAGCCAGGCAGGACAAGTGGGCTTGTTCTCATGATTAAGTGAGATCTCAATTTTAGTCATATATTTATGCATCTCGTTCTGGGTCAGGTATCACTCCAGAGACAAAACACGGCCATCAATGAAACAACGAAATACCACAAGCGGAGCCGCGGGCGTGTTGCTCAGCCAAGGCGAGCCTTCCTTTGGGGAAGTCAGTTGTTTCTATAAACATTACAAAATTCTGGAAGAACACGCTGCGATCTAGGGGCAAACTTTTTCTGTTCAGGCCAGACAGCAGGTGCTTTCAGTTTTGTAGGCTGTACCGGCTCTGGACTACTCAGCTCTGCTGTGGAGCGTGGAAGCAGCCATAGACCGTATATACCCAAATGGGCGTGGCTGTCTGCCAATAAAACTTTATTTACACAACCAAGTGGTGGGCCACATTTGGCCTGCAGGCTGTAGACTCTAATACAGTCTGCCGGGGAAGGGGATGTCATGGAAGAATCGTTGCACACTGACATTTAAAAAATTGAACGTAGGATGGGCACGGTGGCTCATGTCCATCATCCCAACACTTTGGGAAGTAGAGATGGGAGGGTTGTTTGAGGCCAGGAGTTCAAGACCAGACTGGGCAACATAGCGAGACCCCCCCGTCTGTACAAAAACTACAAAAATTAGCCAGGCATGGTGGTGTGTGCCTGTAGTCCCAGCTACTCAGGAGGCTGAGGCAGGGGGAATCGCTGGAGCCCGGGTGTTTCAGGCCACAGTGATCTATGATTGCACCACTGCGCTCTAGCTGGGATGATGGACTTGAGACCCTGTCTCGTAAAAGAAAAAAAAAAAACTGAATGCAAATAAACAAGCACTTGGGATCTTTACAGACAGCAAAAATAAAAGCCTATGTTTCGAGAAAAATGGATTCTTCCCCACTGCCCCACCAAAGGTGGGTTTGCAAAAACGAACACAAAACTGGCCACACTTTGAAGCCACCCTGTTGAAACCCAGCACTCCTCCGGGGCCTTCTGGGAACCAAAGAGCTCCACTCTCAGAAGTGAAAGCAGCTTTGTCATGTAGGCCAGGGGCGGCTGGCAGAGTCCCGGCAAGCCTGGGCAAGCCGGCAGGGCCCCGCAGAGAGGGCTGTGCCCTTGGTAAGCGCCAGGGACCCAAGGCGGGACAGAAAGGCGGCTGCTCGCCTGGCCCCAGCCCCAAGGAGCAAACATCGCTGGCGTGGTTCACCATACCCTGTCCCGAAAAGCAACCCGGGAGCTTAAGCACCGGCGCACACAGTGATTTCATTCTCAGCAGACAACGATCACCCTTAAAAATCAACGGCCAGATGGAGCCATTCTCTGCCGCGGCTGTCATTCCTGCTCTCCTTGTATTTACTTATTTATTTTTGAGACAGGGTCTCACTCTGTCACCCACGCTGGAGTGCAGTGGTGTCATCACAGCTCACTGCAGCCTCCAACTCCTGGGCTCAAAGGATCCTCCTGCCTCAGCCTCCGGAGGAGCTGGGACTACAGGTGCCACCACCACGCCGGGGTAATTATTTTATTTTTAGTAGAGATGGGGTCTCACGCTTGCTCAGGCTGGTCTCGAACTCCTGAGCTCAAGCGATCCTCCCACTTCGGCCTCCCAGAGTGCTGGGATTACAGGCGTGAGCCACCGCGCCCGGCCCCTTCCTGCCCTCTTGAAATCCTACAAAGCCTCCATCCACACCTTCCTCCTAGAAGACCCCGCCTGCCCTGCCGCCTTTGGCGCCAAGACCCACAGCCGAGTCTTACTCGGTTTGAGCCCCCACTCTGGAGCAGCAGGCACTGCCCCCAGGAACGCAGGGAACAGCAGGGAACAGACCAACCAGGTCTTTTCTGTCAGGAAGCTCAGAGATGGGTAGAAACGCAATAATCGGGCTTTGAAAGCTCAAAGGACAAGCGACATGATACCGTTAGGCTACAGGCTTTCGGTTCCAATCAAATATCACCTCCTTAGAAATAGAACTGCCCCCCCAACCCCAAAATCTTTCCTTTAACTTGATTTTTGCACACTGAGCTCGGTGACTTCTCTGAGGGCAGAACCATGTTCACAGTGTGTCCCCACAACCTGGAAGACAGCCTCGCACACAGCAAGGACCCCGCGAACACTCACATGAACTATGAGATGCCCGAGTGTGGGGAACGGGGCAGACGCCGGAGAAGAGGCTGTTTCTGAGTGATTTTATTCAGGGATTTGAGCACCTGCTCAGCGCCAGGCCCCAGCTAGAAACAGGGACACAGCAGTGACCAAGACGGAAACTTCTGCTTTGGGGAATCGATGATGAGAAAAAACAGAGCAGGGTGGGGTGGGGGTCAGGACTTGATAAGGCTGGGGGAGGTGGCAACTGCAGAGACCAGAGGCCTTGCTAGGGAGGTGGCATTTGAGCTGGACAGACAAGCCGTGTGGAAGAAACAGCCTATGCAAAGGCCCTGGGGCAGGACTGTGCCTGGCATGTTGGAGGCACAGAGAGGAGGCCCATGCAGCTGGAGCGGAGGGAGAGAGAGGGAGGTGGGGAGGGGACAGGGCAGGTAGTGCGGGGCCTGGTGGGCTGCAGGGAGGACTTGGGCTTTGACCCAGAGGGAGGTGGGAGCCATGGAGGGCTGTGGGCAGAGGAGGGACGGGCCCTGACTCAGGTGCTCACGGGCGCCCTCTGGTGGCTTCTGTGGGGAGGACAGCTTGTAGGAGCCCGAGGTTACAGGGAACGGGCGGGGAGGTGGCAGGAACAGAGTGACAGTCGCCAGGAAGCTGAGCGAGACGCCGTGGTGGGAGGCCTGGGGAGGGGTCCGAAGCCGCAGGCTGCACTCACCCAGCTCGGCGTCCGTCATGGGCAGGTGGTTGTCCGCCCACTGCTCCGACCTGCCCAGCACCGTGTCCACCCCGCTCAGCACCATCTGGCCCACGCTGGAGCCCACGACAGAGTGGACACCACTGGTCACCACAGACTTGGTCCTGTCTACACCGCTCTGCACGGCGCTGCGGGTCATGTCCACCGCCTCTGTCATCCGGGTGGCCACCGTGTCCTTGGCACTGGACACCGTGTTGGACACCATTTCTCGGGCCCCGGACACCTTGGACGACACGAGTTCCTTGGCATCTGCCAGGACCTACGAGAGGGGACAGCGTCAGAACCACCCTCCTTCCTCTGTCCCTTGGCGCCCCCTCCCCTGCACCCCACTTTCCAAGGAAGCTGAAGGTGGGGGACTCCCGGGTGACTCTGAGTCTGGAGTTGCCATCGTGACCTTGATTGCTGCAGCCAGAATGCT
>CAUYSK010039191.1:0-17757 GCA_963575035.1 Avahi laniger | reverse complement strand
ACCCCGTCTCTACCAAAAATAGAAAGAAATTAATTGGACAGCTAAAAATATATAGAAAAAATTAGCCGGGCATGGTGGCGCATGCCTGTAGTCCCAGCTACTTGGGAGGCTGAGGCAGTAGGATAGCTTGAGCCCAGGAGTTTGAGCTTGCTGTGAGCTAGGGTGAAGCCACGGCACTCACTCTAGCCCGGGCAACAAAGTGAGACTCTGTCTCAAAAAAAAAAAAAAAATACTAAAAGAAGCAGCATTGCAAACAAACTATAACTTGTTTTCTGCTTATATAAGGAATAACTTTTTTTTTTTTTTTTTAAACAGATTCTCACTCTGTTGCCCGGGCTAGAGTGAGTGCCGTGGCTTCAGCCTAGCTCACAGCAACCTCAAACTCCTGGGCTCAAGCGATGCTACAGCCTCGGCCTCCCGAGTAACTGGGACTACAGGCATGCGCCACCATGCCCGGCTAATTTTTTCTATATTTTTAGTTGTCCAGCTAATTTCTTTCTATTTTTAGTAGAGACAGAGTCTTGCTCTTGCTCAGGCTGGACTTGAACTCCTGAGCTCAAATGATCCACCCACCTCGGCCTCCCAGAGTGCTGGGATTACAGGCCTGAGCCACCTCGCCCAGCCCCTATTTTTTATTAGACTTCTCTTTCAAATTGCTAGCCAAGACACTTTGCATTTTAAATACGAATAAGGTGATCAGCAGATGTGTTTCAGGAAAAATAAACAACCTACTTCAAAGAGGTCTATGATATTTTCAAAGGCCTGTGTGGCCAGCTTTGACAAGCTCTTGAAGATGAGAAGTTGTGGAGCAAGAAGACATATGAGACTGTGCTCAGAGTGGGAAGCTCCAGAGGCTGATAAGCCCCTGGGAGTGACCCACGTTCTGTAGCCCTTCCCTCAGGAACCACTACAAAGCCAGTATCACCTTGATACCAAAGCCAGGAAAGGACACAACAAAAAAAGAAAACTATAGACCAATATCCCTTATGAATATAGATGCAAAAGTCCTCAATAAAATTCTGCCAAATTGAATTCAACAGCACATCAAAAAAATAATCCACCATAACCAAGTGGGCTTCATCCCAGGGATGCAAGGATGGTTCAACATATGTAAATTCATAGATGTGATTCACCACATAAAAAGAAGCAAAACAAAGATCACATGATCATCTCAATAGATGCAGAAAAGGTATTTGACAAAATCCAGCACTCTTTTATGACAAAAACTGTTAACAAAATAGGCATAGGTGGAACATGCCTCAAAATTATAAAAATTATATACAACAACTCCACAGCCACCATCATACTGAATGGCAGTAGTTGAAAGCATTCCCACTCAGAAATGAAACAAGACAAGGATGCTCATTGTCATCACTTCTATTCAACCTGGTGCTGGAAGTCCTAGCCAGAGGAATCAGGCAAGAGAAGGAAATGAAGGGTATCCAAATGGGGAAAGAGGAGGTCAAACTATTGATCTTTGCTGATGATATGATCTTATATCTAGAAAACCCCAAAGGTTCTGCCAAGAGACTTTTGAAATTGATAAATAAATTCAGCAAAGTCTCAGGCTACAAAATCGATGTACACAAATCAGTAGCATTCCTATATACCAACAACAGTCAAGCTGAAAATCAAATCAAAGACTCAATATCTTTCACAATAGCTACAAAGAAAATAAAATACCTAGGAATATATTTCATCAAGGAGGTGAAAGATCTCTACAAAGAGAACTGTGAATCATTGAGGAAGGAAATTGCAGATGATGTAAACAAATGGAAAAACATATCATGCTCATGGATCACCAGAATCAACATCATTAAAATGTCCATACTATCCCAAGTGATTTACAGATTCAATGCAATCCACATCAAAATATCAATGTCATTTTTCACAGATCTAGAAAAAATAATTCTACACTCTGTTTGGAACCAGAAAAGAGCCTGAATAGCCAAAGCAACCTTAAGCTAAAGGAACAAATCTGAAAGCATCACTTTACCAGACTTTAAGGTGTACTACAAGGCTATTGCAACCAAAACAGTATAGTATTGGCATAAAAAATAGAGATATAGACCAATGGAACAGAACAGAGAACCAAGATATAAAACAATCCACATATTACCATCTAATCTTTGACGAAATAGACAGAGGGTCAGCCATAGAGTTTCTGATCTGCCATCATTTGCATTCCAAAATCAGAGCCATTCAGAACTACAGACTTGAAAGTTGTTATTATTGAAACTGTCTAATACCAATTAAAAATAGGGAAAAGAAATTCCCAAGCTTGGGATGTGGTATCACAGAATAGACTGGAGTCTGGCTCTGGATTCTAAGACCAATTCTGCCACTAATTAGTGGTGTGACCACAAACAATTGGAGGAAATCTTGGAGTTTTTGTCCCCTCAACCAAAAAAGAGGGGGTTCAACTAGAAGGCTTCTAAGATCCCTTTCCAAGTCTTAAATTTTTAGAATCTGTGATCTATACACCTATAAACCAAGGAAGAGTTCAACTTTTTCTGAGTAAAGCCTTCAGTTGTACTATCTACATTTTAAAAATATAAGCATATTACAAATGAGTTTGTCATTTCTTTTTATGATTCATGGAATTCTCTAAAACATGAGGCCTCCCTTTCCTTTCACCATCCTTGTTGAAGCATTGGTATAAGTAAACGGATGTAACAACTTGCATTTCCTTAAATAAATTGCAATGCTCAGACATTGTCCAAGTCCACAATGCAACTATTTGAATTAACAAAATCTTATCCATGTCAGCAAAGTCTGGTGCTCATTACGAATCTATGTTTTCGACGTAGATTTTCATTCCCTTCCTAGCTCTGTCACATATAAGCAATGTGACCTTGACTGAGACAAAACTCATCTGAGCCTATCTATATATCACCTATAAGCCTGAGATAATAATTTCAGTCTTTCCTTATTCACAAGTTATTGTGAGAATCAAATGAGGTAATATAAGAGAAAGCTTAGTAAAGTATATTGTGCAAATATGAGATAGTATCATTATGCTATTGGACTTTGAAAGTCAACCTAAAGCCAAATGGAAATGCTAGTTCAGGAATAATTTTTGAACCTTTGGGCATTTGGAATAGAGAGCATATAAGGTGTTCTACCAGTCACAGTACACAAGGAGAGAACTTAGTTAACTGGTAGGGGCACTGTAGAAAAAAGAAGAGATTTTTGAATCAAAGAGGACAGAATTCAAAACCCAGTTTAGGAGCTTATTAGTTGTGTGGCTTTGGGCAAGTTATTGAGTGCTGCTGGGCCTGTGTAATGGGTTTGAGGAGTCTCAACCCTCTGAAAGTACAACGTAGAACACTATTTATTTCCCTAGTAACTCTTCTCTATTGACTCCCTTTTCCTCTGCATAGCAGATTCCCTTGATGATAAATCAGATCCTAACACTTTTCAGGAATTCTGTTTTGGTAAGTGGAACATTTCTAAATGTCATTTTCCAATTGTTCATTGCTAACATAAAGAAATATAATGGATGTTTTTATAATGATCTTTTATCTGGAGACCTTGTTAAACTCATGTATTAGTTCTAATAACTTTCTTTTGATTTCTTAATTTTCTATATAAACAATTATTATTCCATGAATAAAGACAGTTTTATTTTTTCCTTATGCAGTCTTTCCTTATTCACAAGTTATTGTGAGAATCAAATATTTTCTTAACTGTATGCTTTTTGTTTCTCTTCATTCTTCAAAAAGAGCTCACCAATCAGCAAGCCCTTGGTGGAAGCTGTCAGTTCTCCAAACTATAAGTTCTCAGCAATAGGCTCTGGGGGCAATTGTGAGAAATTAAGAAGGAAGATCTCACTTGATACCTTACAATAGTTTCCTTGTCTTTAAAGTAGGAATAGCAATTCTATCTTCCAAGTATACTGTGAGGGAAAGACAATATTACGTAAAGAAATGTATGACAAGTACAATAGATTGTATATAGTTGGTGCTCAGTAAATGAGTATTACTTTTGGGGGGATAATACTAGTATTAGGAACACTTTCAGTTTAGAGGCCAAATATATAATGATTGTGCCATCTGGAGTGGAAGACTCCATCAAGATTTCCATGCTAAGGCATCAAAGCCATGCTAAATAGGTTGGTGTCCATCTACCTGGTCTCAGATCTTTTCTGAAGATGTGAAAATGTGAAGATTTTGAGAAAACAGTTGGAATAAAACTTTAAAGCTGGATGGGGACTGCCCATTTTAAGATTAGTAATAACGTACAAACAGGTTCTTTAATTCTTTGAAAGCACAAGCTTTGGAACCATATGGGTGAACTACTTACAGATTTGCTAAACAATGTAGCATCAAAATTAACTAACTATAGTGTATGTTCACCCGTTATTATTTTCGTTGGACTGTCAATGACTCTTACTATGAGGTCAGTAGATGTACCTAGCTAAAATTAGCAAAGCCCCAGTTCCAGCCCTGGTCTTGTTTTTCTTCAACTTTTCATTCTTGTGTGGCCGGCTTACTTCTTTTCGTCTGTGGCAGGTCTCCTGGCATGCTTCATTTCCGTTTACAGTGGTTACTGCTGCTGTAAACATCTCCAACCTTTCATTTACCTCTGTCTCTCTTCAAATACACCCTGAGCAGAGTGATACTTCTCTGCACAATCAAGCCAGACTTTACCCTGGGCCACATGGACAGATAATCAGTTCCCCAAGATTTTAAAGAGCACAGTTCTGGCTGTGCTGTCACAGGACAAATGGATCCACTGGTCATTTTTTTCCCGTAGTGATAACCACTAAGGCAACCCAGTTTGCTGGTCCTGTATGTTGGTCATACTGACCACTGGTCCTTATGTCTTTCTTAATCATATTATTCCCCGGATCCCTTTGGTGGCTTCTGACCCAGAACAGTCATCGCTAACCTTCCATCTATATCTCTTAGGATTTACGATGAGTAAGAATGTTCCTTGGCAAAGATCTTCCCAGATGATGTCTTCCTAGACATAAAAGATCTTGTGCTATCTGTTCTCTTAATCAATTTTCAAATGCTTTCACAATGATGTTAAAGTTTAGAATGGCAAAGCTTAATATACAAAAGATATGGCTACACTGGGCAGAGATTCAGTTCTTTGAAGCTATTTAGCTCATTCCTGTCAATTGTTCTTGGGTTGCACAGTCACACGGATATTTTAGCTGTGATCAAGGGAGAGATTCTCTTTCCAGCCTTGAGAAAATGGCAGTCAATTATTTTCAATTATGAAGCAAGAGTGGTTCTGTGTCACTGTGTTCTACTAAAATTAAAGAAAGAGTAATGAATCTTGTTTGGAGTATTGTTTAGCAAGAGTGACTGGGTGGTGATCTGAATTTATTTTCTGTTTGGAAGACTAGTCACTCACACAACACCTAGACCATTCTTTGAACATGTCTTCCAATAAATAATCAATTCATTCCACTTCAATTTCAATGACCAACTGCTCTCATGTTCACAGTCACTATAGGAAAAAAAGATTGCTTCTGCAGTGTGGGTTTATACATATATACACACAGTCACAAATGTATATGTGTTTGTGATCCTTCATTTTTTTTGTATGCAGAACTGGCCCCCCGGGACCTAATTTTTACACAGATATACAAAGGCAGGACAAAAACACAGGGAATTTTAACCCTGCTTATGCCTGTGAAGAAGTCTGACCCTGGATGCTGGGATGATTGGTGATTTTCCAGATTCCAAGAATCAGTGTGAATTTGGCCCATAGCCCACGAGCAGACAGATTTCTCATAGTGGGACATGACCTCAGCATAGACTAAAGATAACCACCGTGGGAGAAACGCCTACTTGGCTTTCTTCTTCATGTTTGGCCCCAGTCCTCAACATCTGAGAGCCAGAGAAATGGCCTGTCTTCCCAAGCCTGTTGCACTCAAACAGAAGGGGAACCCAAGTTATGGTCCTAAAAACCAGGGAAAGAATGATTTTTTTTCTGTTTCTCTTCTTCCTGCCATCAACCTCATAGGAAGGTGCATGAAGGTGCACTGGCCACTAATGTTTTGAACAAAACTAATAAATATTCCAAGGAAAATCTATTAAGTGAAAATCAGTATCTATACCATCTTCCCTTTTCCCTTCAGCACACAAAACTCCTTTATAAAGAATAGTGCAGAGTGAAGAGAAGAAACTTCTTAATCATGCAGCAGGAATCTCAGTTAAAAAAATCATTTTTTAAATTCCACAATTAGCTTGCTATGTGATTACAGGCATTTCATTTAGTCTTTCTGTACCCAATTCCACAGCTTTAAAAATGAAAATCACTGGACTCAGGCCACACAGCTTCCTGTAGGATGTGATTTGAGCTGAGATACTGTCCCAGGAATCTGCCTTTAATCTGGGCTTACCAGATGCAGGCAGCTGTTGGAACATAGCCTCCCACAACCCCACAGGGAGTGTTTCCCAAGTGTGCAAATGTGCATACGCACACTGTGTGTCCTTCCCCACAGCATGAGGAGATCATAAAGGATAGTGGGCCCAAAGCTCTACTTGACTTTGAGTTGCTGGAGAGCACGGTCAGCTTGAGCTACAAAGGAGCTTCAGGAAAATGCCCATGGATTTAGCGTCCAGGGCAACAGCCTGGCTCTGAGAGTGGCTCTAGCCAGAGTCAAGAGAAGAGCACAGAGAGCTGGAAAGAACACACTCTTTCAACTATGCTTGGAGAACAAGGTTAAGTTATCATTTGCCTTGTCTTGCCCAAGGTAATATTTGAAAAGTGGAGTTGCTATTATTTCTCTAAACTCCTTGAAAAACACCTTGGCCCACCAGAGAGTCTCATGTTTGGAAATCTGTTTTCTTCCCATGTTAGTTGAGCAATGTAAATACATTTAACAAGATGGAAGTGAAGATGCTTCGATCTGTTTATCCAGAGCTAGTTCATTGCAATAGGGCTTGTGATTACTGGGCAGACGGGCCCTCTTTCCACCTGCTGCAAATGCTATTGGCCACTTTGCAAAATAACCTAAGATCTGGGGCATACTAAAACATTGGAAATTGTAGGTAAGTTAGCTTCACTTTTCTTCCTTTGGGATAGCTAGTTGGTTCCAACACACGGACCCATTGCTGAAGATGTCAGTGGTTAAAATGTATAAAATTAACATGTCATGGAAACTGTTTGAGACCCTCCTACCTCTTTATACATTAAAGAACTCTTAACTCCAGCTATTAAAATTCATGGATCAGGCTGTCCAGCAGAGTTGCCTGCAAAGAAGGAAATAATCTATATCTATTCCGTCAGTGCGGCAGATGCTAGCCACGTGTGGCTATTTTGAGCACCTGAAATGTGGCTAGTAAGGAATTCAGCATTAATATTATTTAATTATAATTAATTTAAATTTAAATAGACACTTGTGTTTAATAGCTACCTATTAGATGGCACAATTTTATGTTAGTTTTGATACTCAATTTGTAATTTATTCTCTTTGTATTAGCTGCAAGATGCTAGTTATGATGCATTTCTTGTTCCTAAGTGGTAGTCTAGATTGATTCCCCAGGATGTTGCTGAATGGAAAAATGACTACAAGATTCTTAAAACACTGAAAGCCACTGCATGGGAAGGGAGGTGATTATTTATCTAAAAAAGATGTAATTGAGTAGCAGGAATACCTTAAACGAAATGAAGACAAAATGGACTCCAGATTCTGCCAAGAAAAAGAGAAGTTGATTATAATTATGGTTTCACTTTAAGTCAAGGTTAAACCATCTAGAATCTGTTTCAGATGTTCTTTAATCTCAATTTAATCTTAATTACTCAAACATGCCTGCACCTCCCCTATACAATGGTGCATTCATCTTTGGATGTATAGTTGGGCTACCTGGAACCATATTTCAGTCTCCTGGAAGCTTTCTTTTGTGATGCAAGAGAAATTGTGATTTTGACCAAGTGGCTAACAACAGGCACCTTTTATTTCCTGCTATTGCAACATTAAAAACAAAAATCTTTCCCTCACTTCTGTTGCATAATTGCCATCCATGGCAGCAGTAAAAAGAAAAAAGAATCCCTGATCATTTCCAGATTGATCCCCCAAATGATTATGTTAAATGCTGCAATTAAAATTAGGAAAAAAAATTACATACAGTGAGTTCCCTTGTCTGGGAGATAAAAGCTATAGAGTTATAAACTGTCAGCCTTGGAAGGGACTCAGGCTGGTTCAGTGTCATTCCACAACTGAGGAAATGGCCCTATAAAATAATTGAAAGCAAAGCAAGGTCTAGGGAAGGAGTAAGAAAGGCATACTTCATGAGTTTCTGCCTTGTACCACGCTAGGGTATTTCCACTGGTGTCTCTGTGCTCACTCCCTTAACCATTAAACCCAGCATAGCACTTCTTCCCAGGATCTATTCACCCTAAAGGATTGTTGACCAGTGTCGGGTTTCATGAAATTTCTGTAGGACAGATGGAGGTGACAGCTCTCATCACACACCATACTTTGAACAATCTAACAAATGTTCCTTGGCCATTTCTATTCTCCCCAGTGACCGTTTTTGGCCAAGTCAGTGGGAAGATAAGGTAGGTGCTATGTTTCTCCTCAACCCTTTTCCAGTATGCTTTGAAATCACTCTATTTCCTCTAGCTCCCTCTTCCCTTCCAGTCCTCTAAATCCCTCCCCTGTTCTTATACACATCAATAGGAGCATTCTTTTCAAACCTCCCCAATGGCTTCCCCTCCAATTTAGGATAAAATCTGAACTGCTGGCCCAGCCTCTCAACATGATCTGGGCCCCACCTCGCTCTCAGATCTCACATCCTACAAAGCATCCCTCCCTCCGCTCCTGGTCCATTGTCAAACAGACCCAGCTCCTTCCCACGGCAGTGTCTCTGCACCTCAGCACGCTCTGCCTGGAACCGTCTTCAACCCTGGGTTTTGCATGACCTGCTCCAGTGACTCAGAGAGAGGCCTTCTCTGAGCATCCTGAGACGGGCACCTTCCCCCGTCACCCTTCCCACTCCAGTCATTCTCTAAGCCCTCCCCTGGCCTTTTTCTCCCTAGCACTCATCATTATCCACATTATATTGTGTTTCTACTTGACTATTTCTTTATTATCTGCCTCCTCTGTACAATCAGGGTCTTTGTCTGCCTTGTTCACTCACATCCCAAATGCTTATTTGTTGAATGAATGAGTGGAAGCAATTTAGCTCTATCCTAACTCATCAATCTGATAAGCAAACAAAAAGTCCTCCAACCACTGTCATCCACTCTGCTTAGGTGAAAGCAATCAACTATTAATAAAAGCTATTTTCCCCCCAAAGGTATCTCAGTAATCATCACAGAAACCTTGTCATGGAGATGTTATTACAGACAATGAACATGTGGGGACACAGTGAGGACACTGTGGGGTTGAGCTGATCAGGGCCACAAAGCTGGGCTTTCTATTTGACTCCAATGCTGGTGCTGTTCCCATCACAGCACCCTAACTTCCCAGGCAATGTGTCAAGAGCTTGGGGGAAACCACAGAGTAGGGTACACATGGAAGGAGCACTATTCTTATGTGTAATGCCTTTCACTTCCATCAGCCTTTGCACAATTTTCAGCCCTGCACATAATGCAGCAGGTAACTTGAACTTGCTTTGAGGAATATAAGTCTCACTGGGGTCTGTCTCATTGTCCTTTTCGCCAGAGTGGCTCCTAACTGAAGGCACTAAGGAGCCAGGCTTCCCAAATAACAGACCTGGTTGGACACATTGCCAGGACATTATTTGTGGCACCATCCACAGTCCCCATCCAGCCCTGTGGCTGGAGAGAGAATCAAAGCCAGGTCATCTCATACTTTAGCATTTCAGGCCAAAACAAGACAGAGATCTTACCCTCTCTGCTCCCTGACACATATATGAATATTAAACTATACCATGGATGTTAACTCCACCTTTTCCTCACCTGAGAACAGGTATAGGAGTATTACATGTTTAATCTAATCTAGTTTATATTATAAATTTTTTCATAGTCTTTAGTATTTAATAAATACTACTGTTCATTAATAAATTATTTATTATTTATAATCAATAAATAATACTATCAACAATAATAGTATTGGTAATAAATCAGATGTAACATAACTCACACTTGAGGTCCACTGGGATAAAAGACAATTAGATGACACAAAGAAAAGAATATTCTAATTTACAATTTTGCTTTAATTTAAACATTGCAGTTCACCATTCTTTTTACTGAATTCAAAAAGGGGATTGGGTATTGAAGCCATAAATAATTTTTTTCTTAAATTTATTTGTCTTTATTTTTAGAAGAATGAGAAGTTAGGATAGACAGAATAAAGGATAAATTTGCTGAAAACTAAGCTATCCCAAGATATTTGAGAACCGCATCATTTGACACAGAAAAGAAAGAAAACAGGTTCAGCATAAGTCAGTTCACTCATGTAGCCTTATTGATTCCCTTATCAATTGGCAGTAGAGGTATAACTGGGACCGTTAGGAAAAAATCAAGAATTAAGACACAATTTCCCCTCCAATTACTTTAAAATAGGTCAGCAAAAACAACGCGTGTCTGTATGCGTATATGCATATAAATTAACTTCAATATACACTCTAGGTGTAATTAGCTAACATCTGCATTGCCTAGTAAGAAACTCACACTCCAGGATGGTTGGTTAGCATTTGACAGCCCTCATTGAAAAGCAGAGGCAAGCACTTCCAGAATGGCTATCTAAATCTGCACCAGATGGTTTGTTAATTAGTATTAAGGATGTTTCTTTACACTCTTTTTTTCCTTTGGCAAATGAGTACTACTCAAGATATGTTGCTGGTTAGAAAGCCTGCAGACGTGCCCCCCTCACATGACTAGGGTATACAGTCTGGTGAGCCCAGCAGCCCAACACCTTTGAAGATGACTGAATCCCCATTCTCTAGTGTCAAGCATCCCACAGGGCAGCGAAAAGGGCAATTATTGGTCCTTAAGGACTCTTCTTCTGTAGGTATACAGTCACTCCGTAGGAGGAGGTAAATGCATTTAAAGATTTCTAAAACACAGTGATTTCTAAAAGTTGTTTCACGTTTCCTAAGCCAAATCCAAAGTCCCAGAAGTACGCTATTGGCCAAAACACAGCAGCTAGCCAAAGATCAATTGTAGAAGAATTTCCCACTTTATCAGACGCAGAAGGTTCATGCATTTTCCTGACCAATCCTTGAGTCATTAGCACTCTTAGCGACACAGCCCCAGGTAACATTCTAGAATAAGTCGACATTATGCAATAGCCTTATGAAACCAGCAGGGAGGAAGCTGCCAACTTCTAGAAATGGTTCGTCACCTCACAGGGGTAATTGGCCTAATATAATGCTTATGTTTTGGCTAAAGTCCAACTTCTGGCCCATGTTCACAGCAGGGACATTTATGAATTGGGATTTCGTTTGCACTTTTATTGTGAAGGTTTGTCATTTATTACTGTGTGCAAGATTTTACTCATGGATTCCTGCTATGGATTACTAGAAGCTTAAAATCCATGTCTCCATTCCTTGGTGCATTCTGTTTCCTTCGACTGTAATTCTTTTCCTTCTGCCACTCCTCCGTCCTTTCACCAAGAGAGCTCCTACTCAGTCTTTAACACCCGGTTGGTTCCAAGAGTCTCCTCTGCAAGGTGGCTTTTGTCTCCTCAAGGCATTTGCTCTCCACTTTAGTACATTTATTGATTCAAGAAATAATTATTAAATGCCTTCTATATGCAATCAACGTGATAGATTCTAGGAACTCAGCAATGAGCAAGACAGGTACAGTCCATGCTCTTTTAATAATTAAGAAGAAAATCAAGCTTAATATAATTTAGGACCAACTCATTTCATTCTCATCCACAAACTTCCACAATGCAAGTTCCTCTTTTTTGGGAAATAAAGGGTCCTCTGGGGCAGAAATTTATTTCCTGGCAGCCTAATTGCACAGAAAGGTTAACAGGTCCTCCAAAGATGCCAAACCCTAGCCTGGGAACTACCTTGCATTCTGGGAGAATCTATTGCTTTGTGCTTTTGGTAGAATAGCTTAAATGTACACGTTTTTAATTAATCCTCAGTTTAAGCTGTGCTCTGTCGTACTGCACTGACAGAACTACTTCTGGTCTTTTCTGCTGACGAGGTAGGTGTGAACATATTTATTTCCTCAACCAAACACTGCCTGTGGAAGAGATTCGGTCCTGATGATGCCTTTGGCTAGACTGGCCTATTTATGCCTATGATCACCTGTATTTATGCTTTCAAAGAATGAAGCAGTGTTTTTAAATGTTGGAAGAGTATGCATCCATTTTAAGAACCCAGCACCCAGTTCGGGACATGCTAAGTTGGAAGCGCCTCCTGTAGGTTCAGGTGGCCACATCAGGTCAGCAGTGATGTATCTGGCATGCTAGTGGAGGGAGGGCCTTATCAGGGGTCACTCTCTGGAGAGCTTATCAACTGACTGCCTGTCACCTTTGAAAAAGGGACCATTAAGTAGCATGAAATATGCTGCAGTAAAAAAAAAATCTTGAAAGTGTCTTCATAGAAACTAAAAATTCCAACAGGATTTGAAAAAAAGTAGCAGCCAACAGAGACCAAAATAAACCCCTTCAGGACTATCTCAGTTTAACATGTTGTTAAAATATCCCAAGACCTTTCTCAGCACATATATTATTCAAAGGTCAAAAAATTCCCTGTGCAAATACCTAAAATATGTACAGGATGTTTCAGTGAAATGCCACATTAAATTATTTCGCCAGTGCAATTCAGGGCTTAGGTTTCAGAATGAGGAGATGGGGGTGAGTCTGACATATAAACCTCCATGTCCAGCCAGCCCTGAGAGGTCACATTGGGGGTGATGTGGTTTTCACTGGCCTTGCCCAGGAAAAATTATAACTGAATTATTTTTCTACACATTCCTGAATTAAAATTTATTCCTTGGATAAGGTTATGTATCTTTGCATTGGTAACATTAATTTACATAAGTTCATGTCAAGTAAAATTCTTACAGGTGCGTATGAAAGAACTGACCCCAAAAGCTGAAGTCAGAAGGAACAGCACTGATCCCTCAAAGTTTCAGAGGGTGGAGCTGGCTTCAGACCCAGCCGATTTTAGGGCTCGATTGCTGCCACCAGGACAAGAGTTTTCTCAGCTCACTTCTTTCACCTTTCCTTTCTGTGTGTTGTGTCATTTTCCATCCGCATGGTTGGAAGATGGTTGCAGCAGCTCCAAGCGTCCAATCCTCTCGACTTTACCCCATTCATTAACCGTCAAGTACAAGGCAAGGCAGGCTGCCAAACCTCTCTGTGCCTCTGTTTCCACATCTGTAAAATGCTATAATGGATACAAAATGCTTAACACACAGAAAATGCTTAATGGACGTTATTGTTGTTATTGCTGTTATCATAACACAATTCCCCACAAATAATAAGGAATGTCCGTTTTCCTGATAGAAAGTTTTAAAAAGATATTCTAAGCTACCAAATCTGCAAGGGCTTAATGCTCTCTCACCCAGAATACCCTTGCTTCTCAAGAAACTGTGACCTAATGTTTTAATCTGGTAACACGTGGAGGCAGGAGACTCAACAGAGGTAGGTTGACATTATCGTGTGTATTTGAACTCCTAAATAGAAAGCCCTTTGCTCTTTCTCATGTAGTCTTTCTCTGGGACGGACTTGGTGGCTGACCTAAAGAAGTGACTTTGAAATACGTGTTTGAATATTTTAAAAGAACACAGTTATTTGTTATAGAATAACAATCTAATTGTTTTCAGGTAGACTGTGTTCCCATAGCAAGGAATGAGTTGCCAAGCATGAAGCTAGGCCACTCAAAAAGAAAGTGCAAGTTCGAAACTTGACTTATTTGCAAGTTGCTTCTGAACATTTAAACATTAACTACAGCACAATAAAAATATGGCCATTGAATGATTTGAGAGAAAGCGGTTGCAGTCTCAGCTTTTCACTTCGTTATTCTGCCTTTACATTCTAAGTTTTGCTACCATCAAATCTTGAAGAAAGACTCATTCTTATTTATTAAATCTCTACCTCCCTGACCATTACTCTCCAGCATCAAAACCCTATTTTCAGCTCCTCTGAAGAGATTATAAATAAAGTCTTTGGGGTTCTATATAGGATAATAGAATTTTGGAAGTTGGTAACAGAAGAGAACTTAGAAATGATCGCATTTAACTTCTTCAATTGGTGAGGAAACTGAAATCCAAGAAGGTTGAGTGATTTGCTAAAAGTCAGATGGCTAGAATCATCTAATGTCAGGGCACATTTCAAACCAACCATGAACATAAAATCCCCTCCTGAATTATGTCATTATGCTCCTAACAATCTCATAAAGGTCGTGGGGCGTATACTATGATAGAAGACTTGTAGCATATGCCCAAATAACTTGGACAAATTCACCGGCATGGACTCGGCAAAGAAAGAGAGAGGGAGAATGGGAGGTTGGAAGGCAGAGAGCAAGAAAGCAAGAACAATTTAAACAGCGAAGTGAAACACACCCTGGTCTAGTTAACAAGATTACCCGTCTGTTAACATTAAATTTCTGTGATTCAGTCAGAGCACAATAAATATATCCCAAAGTGGTTTCCTATTCTTTGTGATGGTGCAGGGAGGTGGGCTGGGGAGATCTCAAGATCTCTCCAGACTGTGCTATTCAACAGAATTTTCTGCAATAATGGAAATGTTCTAAATCTCACAGTCCAATATGGTACCCACTAGGTGCATGTGGCTATTGAACATGTAAAATGTGGCTAGTGCTGAGAAACTGAATTTTTTATTTTATTTACTTTTAATGAATTTAAACGTAAATAGCCAAGTGTGCCTAGCAGCTACTGTATCAGACTACACAGCTCTAGATATATGAAGCTTCCCCAAGCATATCAGCTTGGCTTTACCTATAAGCTTGCTTTTCTTTTGAGTAGTGTGCAATAATGGGTATTAAAACTAGATTTCTTGGCTGGGTGTAGTGGCTCACGCCTGTAATGCTAGTACTCTGGGAGGCCAAGGCGGGTGGATTGTTTGAGTTCATGAGTTCGAGACAGCCTGAGCAAGAGCGAGACCCAGTCTCTACTAAAAATAGAAAGAAATTAGCTGCACAACTAAAAAATATACAGAGAAAAAAAATTAGTCGGGCATGGTGGTGCATGCCTGTAGTCCCAGATACTCGGGAGGCAGAGGCAAGAGGATCGCTTGAGCCCAGGAGTTTTGAGGTTGCTGTGAGCTAGGCTGATGCCACAGCACTCTAGCCCAGGCAACAGAAGGAGACTCTGTCTCAAAAAAAAAAATATATATATATACATATATATTTAAAAAAATAAAATTAGATTACTATACACACACACACACACACACACACGCATGCACCAAAAATAAATATTCATCAGTCATATGCATGCATCAGCTGCAAACAGTGGAAAGCAAACTTAGCTAATTTAAGCAAGAAAGGGATTTATTAGAGAATATGAAGTCAGTCAGAGAATCTCTGGAATGGTCAACAACCCAGGCTTGGAGGCTGCATGGCCAGAGACAAGTCACAATCATGCAGCAGAGCTGGTCTGGAGGGGACACGACAGCCCCACCACTGGACTCAGCGCAGCAGCCTGCTCTGCTGATCCCTCAGACACTGGGCGCCACCACAGGGAGCCCTGCCATTGCTGCTTCTGTCACCACCATGGCCACATTGGCTTCTGTGTGGCATCTGCTACTATCAATCACTGGCTTCCGAATCCAAGTCTGGAGTGGGGGCAGCGGACTGACTGAGCCCAGGTCACACGTCTGCGCTCCAGCAGAAAGGGAGGCTAGAATAACAAGAATCTGGCTTCTCTAGAGGGAGGCAGACTGGTAAGCTGAGGAGTTTCCCAACAAAAACAAACATCTACTACACTTGCCTCCTCGGGAATGAGGCTAATGTGTTAAAGGGACCAGTCCTCACGGGCGATGGGTAGAGCTACAGAATTGACGACCTGGGGATCTGGGGGAGACAGCAGATTCATTGCTGACATCTGAGGCACTGCCTGCTACCACGGGGAAAACGGAATATGTTGGAGAATCAGGAGGGGGTAAGTTAGCAAAAAGAGAGTTTTGTGAGGGAAAATAAATGCCATGAAATGTAAGATTTTGTGAAGTGTGACATTCTCTTTGCTACTTTTTCATGTCACTCCAATTAAGACTTACAATGCTTATTGAGACAATTTTGGAGTGTTGTGTGTGTGTGTGTATGTGTATGTATGCTGCATAATTGGGATTATTATATACATACAGTTCTATGCACTTTTGCTTTTTTACTCACTCTTTAATGCAAAATGGATATCTTTTCCCCTAAATATACACACCTCTGTGTCATGCTTTTTAATGGCTGTATAGTATACTATAGTACAAATATACCATACTTGATTTAACCAATTCCCTACCAATGGTTGGTTAGATTGTTTACAATTTTTTCTTATAAATTGTGCTACAATGAGCTTCCCTGTACCTTTATATCTGTGCACCGGCCCAGTTACTTCTTTAGGTTAAATTCTTAGGAAAATAACTAGTGTATTAGTGGCTAAGCACATCTAACATTTTGATTTATATTTGCAGCCCATCTTCAAAAGTCATAACAATTTATTTTTTCATTCATGATTAGGCTAAGAATGAGGTGTGTGAGGCACTTTGCCTTGGGCATAAGATTTAAGGAGACATCAAAAAACTCAGTACTCAAGACAAATAATATTTTAATACAGTATTTTAAAATCAAAATTAATGCAAGAAAAGTCCATGATGAACAAAATATCAAAATTTTAAATAAAAGCAGGATCAATATTACTGACTTTTCCTTTTGCTTCAAGCCCCAATATTGCTTTGTTTGACATTGTTCCCGCCAACATATTCTTCCCCTGGGCATTTATAAATCCTTTCACTCTTTACCATTCTGATAGGAGAAAACTGATATCTCATTTTAATTTTCATTCTTTGATTGTTATTGAGTTTGAGCATCTTACGTGTTTATTGGCCATTTGCATTTCTTCTTCTATGAATTGGCTTGTTCATATTGATTCTTTACTTTTTCTATTTAGATGTTCATATTTTATTGATTTTTAAGAACTCATTATATATTAAGGATAGTAATCCTTTGCTATCATATATTCTGCAAATATTTACCTAGTTTTTCATTTTCCATTTAACATGTTTTTTCAGGATAGATGCTTTAAATATTTGTATAGTTAAATTTGTCAGTCTCTTACATTTTAAATTCCTCTGGTTTTTATCTTCAGAAAGATCATTTTATTGTGATTGTAAATGAAGGCTTTTGAGTCAAACAGCCCAGATGCCACTTGCCCGCTCTGAAACCATAGGCATAAAGCATAATCTACTTGTGCTTTGTCATACGTAAAATGGGGATTATAATAGTTCTAACTTCAGAGGGTTTATGAGAACTAAATGAGTAACACAAACTGCTTAAAACAGTGCCAGACACATAGTAAGCACTCAATAAATGTTAGCTATCATCATATGCTAACTATACACAAGAGTTGTTTTTAGATACTTTATTCCATTTTCCTATGTGTTCCTGCTCCAGTACCATACTGTTTCAGTTACCGTAGATTTATTTAGTGTCTTTTGATCTGGTTAAGCAGTTCCCTTCTCATTTTTTGGGGTTTTTCAAATTTTTCTTGGCTGTCCTCATTCATTTATACATACAAATGAATTCTAAAAGCTATTCATCAGGCACCACAAAATTCCACTGGGATTTTAATTGAAACTGTATTAAATTTATATATTATTTTAGGGAAGCATGACATCTTTACAATATGAGC
>CAUYSK010039190.1:0-11162 GCA_963575035.1 Avahi laniger | reverse complement strand
AACACAGAGAAACCAGTGTAAAGGCTGAACTGGTTGAGATAAAGTCTTTACCATTTTGCTGAAAGGGAATTGGTGACAAAAAACTTTAGTTAAAGAAAAATAGGGGAGGCTGGACGTGGTGGCTCACGGCTGTAATCCTAGTATTCTGGGAGGCTGAGGCGGATGGATGGTTTGAGCTCAGGAGTTCGAGACCAGCCTGAGCAAGAGCGAGACCCCGTTTCTACTAAAAATGGAAAGAAATTAATGGGACAACTAAAAACTATATAGAAAAAATTAGCCAGGCATGGTGGCACATGCCTGTAGTCCCAGCTACTCGGGAGGCTGAGGCAGGAGTATCGCTTGAGCCTGGGAGTTTGAGGTTGCTGTGAGCTAGGCTGACACCACGGCACTCTAGCCCGGGCAAAAGACTGAGACTCTGTCTATAAAAAAAAAAAAAAAAACAGAAAAGAAAAATAGGTGAAATTACATTTCTTGACCACCAGAGCTATATGCATTATGCTTAAGAGTAATAGATAAAAAAAAACAGCAAAAAAGAGCCTGGAAAATAAAAAAAGAAAAGATTCGAAGGAATCTGATGGTAGTCTTCAAATATTAGGACCTCAAAATGTAATTTCTTCTGGGTATAGTTTCAGGAGACAGAAGTAATTTTCAATAAGTGAAAATTATAAAATAAAAGATTCTTGGTTTTTTTTTTTTTAAAAAAAAAAGGAATAAAAAGAATGTAATAAAGAAAAGTTCTACCAACAAGAATATAACAAGAAAATGAATATTTAGTGATGTACTAAACTCTCCCCTCGGGGCCTGGACGAGAATGCATATGAAGTACTGAAGACGCAGTTCTTCAGTTTGGTTAGACAGCAGTTCTCGTGCTTTCTGATGTGATATTATGATGGCAAAAATTTTCACAGTATATGTAAGAGCTTCACCATATTGAAGTAGGGGACAATTGTTCTGGATGGGGAACAAAAAAATATCAAGAGTTTTAACCTCTGTATTAAAATTTAAACCAAAAAGGGACTTGAAGAATTATGTGAAAACACTTAAAATTCAGCAAGTTTTGTTTGAATATTGTGCTCTTCATGCTTTGCTGAATCATTTAGCTAATTCAGACTAATCGATAACAAGATGCTGCCAAGGATAACACTGGTTCCGTTACACATCCACAGCAATAAGGTTTGAAATTATGTGAATGCCTTCTCGTAGGGAAAATAATGACAAGAGGAATTCAATGTTCACATTGAAAGAAAATTTCGTGAAAGAAAGACATTTGTCATTCTTGTCTGAGTTTCTAACTGTGCTAGGTGACATACTTGCAACTGAAAATTGGATTCTTTTGTACCTTATCAGCTCTTGACAATGGTGATTAACCACCTGGCTAATTAAAAGGGATTTAATGGGAGAGTTTCTAAGTGAATTTTTCTCATTTAAGAGTTATTAATTTATTAGTAGTTGCAGGGACCATCAGCTGTCAGCGATAGCTGATATAAACTATTTAAAAATCACTGATATATTCACAATTAACATTCAATATTCATAACTTTGTGTGTCTAGGCATTGTCTTATTCTATTCCTATGGACATCGAGCTAGGTAATCATCAAAATAATTACTTCTATTGCCTTGGATGAAAAGCACAATTAATTGAAAATTGTTGGTGTAGAATAGCATCTGTATTAGATCAATTGACCCAAAACCCAATATATTCAATTAAAATATTTCATAACAAAAATGCAAACTAACGAGTATAAATATAGTGAAAAGGTACTAACAATCTTCAATTACTATATTTTAATGTATTAAAATTATGATCACAAAGTTGATTTTTTACGTATAATTTACTTTGGTAGATGAAAAGAAGATAAAGTGGAAAAAAGTTTAAATTACTGGTGGAGGCTTTTGGTCAGTCATTTGCAGTATTTCAAACTAGGAATCAGAGCCCCAAGCTTTGGTATAGTTAATGAAGTTACCTTTCAAGTGGCAGCAATAATTCTCATAAATCTGGCTACACTTGCTATTTAATCTTTTATATTAAATAATTTTTAAGCCACACATCACTCATAGACACCCAATATTGCTAAGGACTACAAATGGATACAGCATAGTAGCTACAGTATTTCTGGAAAACTGGGTCTTTCAACATATTTTTATTGTACTTTCTTTATGCCCTTCATTGTGCTAAACAATACACTAATACTAACAATAGCTAGTGTTCATTAAGTTCATATACTAACTCAAATAGTAAGTGTTTTAGATATATTCTTATTTGATCCATACAACACACAAGATAAGTGTGTACTATTTTATTCCAATTTTACCACGTGGAAACTAAGGACCAGAGAAGTAAAGTAACTTGTCCACGTTCTCAAACAAGTAGAGGATCCAGTTTCTAACTAGGACCTGGAGGCCCATAGCATTCAGCACTCATGTATGCTGCCTCGTGAAGGCTGAGGCGTGCATATTCCTTGCATGTTAAGACTTTTATTTCACTTTTGGCTGAATCGCCCAAACTAAGAATAATATTTATCCAATGCCTGAACATTCTAGAAAGAAACATTGCACCATCCTTGGAGAATTTTTTAAGTGGGAACCACTAAAAATCAGGTAGGTGACTTTTAAACTATTATCGACCTTGAAGATACATGAAGAAAGGCTTGAGCATTGATTAGGAAAATGAGGATTTCTTTAGAAAGAACAGTACTGTTAGAGTGTAGCGTCTTTCCCCATAGGATGGTGGGGTTTCTTCCCTCAACTTAATCCAAAGATATCAGTTAGTTTTTTGCCACAAAACAAACCACCCAAAACATGTGGCTGAAAGGGCTCATCTCATTTCCACTGGACCAAGCCCACGACGGCTCACATGCAGGGGTGATGGGGTCCGGAGTGAGAGAGTGCAGATGTGCACCGTCTCTTGAGTACTGGCCTCATAACTGGCCCCACATTGCCTTCGTTGGCCCAGATTTAAGTTCGTATTTAAGGGCTGAAACACGGACTCTGCCCTTTAACAGGAGGAGCTGAAAGGTCACAAAGAGTGTGGATACAGAAATAAATGGAGAATTTTGGTCATTTTCGCACTCCATGCCGTGAAGTAAAGCATATTCTGAGGAAAGCACCTTAAGGGTTTGGCCTGTATCCTTTGAAATGTTGCTAATTCCGAGTCTGGCACGTGAAGCAAATGAAAAGGCTAAAGTCAAGGTTAAGGGAAACGGAAGAGAGATGACTACAGGGGGAGAAAGCTGTACTTTCTTGCATGTGGCAACAAGTATCCACGCTTCCCACGGGGCACGTGCAAACCCTGCAGGGTTAGTGCTGTGTTACACTGAGAGGACTCCATCCCAAGAAGCACTCTCTGGGCACATCTGTTGAGGAGTGGACTGCCGAAAGACAGAAACAGAGGGGAAAATATAAATAAACAGGCACACAGCGGGACTTTGGGCCCCACCAGAAAACTATAATGGCAGGAACCCAATAGTTGCATCTTGCAAGAAAATCAACCAAAACCGAAATTCCCAATATAAAACGTCAGCATCTAACGTCTGTCACCCGCAAAGCGTACCACAGCGGAGTACAACTTCAGCAGTCCAGTGGACGTTTATCACCCCACGTCTCTTCTGTCCCTCAGCAAATCAGCAAAGCTCCTGGACGAGGAGGACTGCAAGGGAAGACCAAGGGCAAGCACCGAAGAAGCAGCAGCAGCAGCGAGCAGCACAGGACGCTGAGCACCCAGAACGCGGCCGCTGCACACCACGGCTGCCGGCTCCGCCAGCCTGGTCCCGGCCTCCATCGATTGTTACGGATTGTTGCGTGACCTCCTGCCGGCCTCTCCCCTTGCCCACTGCAGTTTGTTCTCAACATAGCCAGAGTGACTCTTCTCAAAAATAAGGCCATGCACTCCTCTGCTCAGATCCCTTTCTCTTAGACTAAAAATCAAGGCCGTACGCTAGCTTACCGGCCCAGCGCGGACATGAAAGTGTGCTGCTCAGAGTTTCCTTCAGGAAATGACTTGCTCACAATGTTAGGTTAAAAAAGAAGCAGAAGAAGAAAGAAGTAACTTGACACCCAGCTGCTACGGGTACAGCTGGCTCACAGCCTCCTGCCGGGGCACCTTCGGGACCTGCTGCAGTGTTTGGGGCCACACCCTTCCGGGCAGTGACACCCACGACTTAGTGCGATGGACGTGCTGGGCCCTGGCTGTTTCTGCCAAATGCAAGACTCCTCTCTTTGCTCTTTGCTCTGCAGCATTAGATTGGCCGAGCTATGTCGTCTGTGAATCGCAGCTAAGGCAGCTCCGGCCCGGTTCTGTCTCCTCCTCTTCCCTTCGCAGAGGTCACCTTTGCCTTTGTATTCTGGAGGGTTTCCCCACCCAATTCTCCCCCCTTCGTCCTTTTCCTTTTGTAGGTCGTTGCCCCCCAACAAACTCCTTACGCTCCTAACTCTGTCTCAGCATCTGTTACCAGTGGACCCAAACGACAAAGCCATGTGGATCTGGTCCTTTGTACTTCTGTGACTTACCTCCTGCCGTTCTCCCCGCTCACTCGCCTCCTCACCGTGTCCTGAATACCAGTGTCCTGAGACAAGTAGGCAAGGCCTGTGGCTAACTCCTTAATATCGTTTAAGACTTTTAGCAAATGCCATCGGTTTCTCCACAAGGCCTACCAAGACCACTCTATTTAATTCTGTAACTTGACACTCTCCCCTCCCGGTGCTCAGTACTTAAGTTCTCTCTTAGTCTGCTCAGCTGTTTTCCTTTTCCACCATAGGGAAGCTGAATGCAAGCTCCCCTACACAGGAGCTCTGTTTGGATCACTGAAATATCTCCAACACTTATTATGTGTCTGCCATGTAAATAGTTTCTATGTTAAATTCTCTGTTCTGTGCTATAGCTGTGGTCTTCTTGTATGAGGTTGGCCTAGAATGGGGAAGGAAAAGTTTTGAACTGAATAAAAGGATGCTAAGATGTAATGTATCTTTAATACCCGGAATTGAGACCCAATTTACCTGAATGTGATGAGAAAGACCACATAATCTCCACGGTCCTGCCAGGGATGGATGAGGGAGAATCAGTAGGACAGTGGTATGAAAAAAAATTGCCTTCTACTTGCACCCTTCTGAGTTCAGTTAATCCAATAAATCATTTTATACACAAAGAGGTTACATTCTAATGCAGACCATGCTACACTTGTGAAACGGAGCTAAATACAAACAAGAAAAACTACAGAGTCAGAAGATTTTGGTTCAAGTCCTGTCTGCTGTCAGGGACAACTAGCTGCTTTGATCTAAGTTAATCCACTTTCTCTCCGACAGTCAGATTTTTCGTCTGCAAAATAGAGATAGTTATACTTATTCATAGAGTTTTAGTGTGAACCAAATTAGGTAACTGTAAAAGTGATCTGGGAACTATAAAAATTGCTATGTGGGTATCATTGATCTTTCATGATCATTCACTGACAAATATTGTTGGCCGATTTAAGTCAATCTAAAGTATAACAATTTTATTAATAATTAAAGCAGGAATATAGTAAAGGAAAAAGAAATAGGAAAAGACTCTTTTATTTGAAGTCTGTCTTCCTTCCATGTTGCCTTCTCCGTTCCTTGCAAGTCAGCGCTATCTACTTCAGAGATGACAATGGAAAATAAGCACACAAACAAAACAAAAAACTCACTCTGAGAAGTATGGGGATGAATCCACTCAAAATCCTGAATATTCACTCAAGTGAATCTGTCAGAGGGCATGAGATCTATTTTTTTTTCAAAAAATAAATAATTAAAAGATAAATTGATGAGCGATGTGCCATTGGACGACATCAATAAGGTGAGTTTCCCAAAATAAAAAATTTATCACCACTATTTAAAAGATGTTTTAATTAAAAGGTAAACCCCAAAATAAAGCATGGTCTTTATAGGTTAAACAAACTGTCATGCTAATCACTTGAAGAGAAAGAGACATTTTGATATGTTTGAAGAGTGGTTATAACTCTGTTCCTGCTTGGACTCTGAATATTGAGTGGTTCTGAGTAGATAATAAAATAGTATGAAAAAGAACAAACCAAAAAGAAATGCCTACATTAGTTTGAAGCAATTTATTTTTGGCTCTTCTGTTACCTTAGTAATAATCTCACAAGGTGTTTAAATCCTTTTTATAGCTAAACACAATTTTATGCTCATTATAAAACAGACATGCTATTTCACACATGAATTCTTTTGATTGCTTAATATTTTACTAATATTCACATCCCTGAACCCAAGTCTAGAAAAAAGATGGAAAGAAAAAATATTTGTTGACTGATGTGTGTCCTAGTCAGAACCTATGCATTTGACCAATTCTTTTCTTGAATGAACTGGTGATAATGGGCATGACTGATACAAGTCAACGGAAATTATTGGCCGTGATGAACTGTCCTACTGAACCAGCACCGAGTCAGTCTTAAACCCACGGACCGTCATTACCAGCTTTAACACAACTGTGGACAAGTCTGACCACACATGTACTAGTACTGGAAAACAAAGGATTCCCAGCATGAAACTAAACTGGTAGGAATGCCAAAATATTCTGAATTAGATCAAATTCCTTGAACGTACTATTTATAATTTACTTTAACAAAGCCAATTATGTAAAGAGCCCACAAGCACCAACTCTAATAATGACAAATAACAAAAAGTCATGAAATATTCAATATATAGTTTGGAGAGGTGTTTATGAGTATGTGTTTAATGATAGTAATCATTTTTTATCCTAGAGAAAAACAGAATTTAATAGAACTTATATCCCTCAATAGTTCTGCTTAAATGATCTCATGCATTTTGATTTGATTCTGACAATCCTAACAACAGGTGAAGAAGATTCATCATAGCATGTAGTAAAGTTCTCCATACTTCACTCTCTGTGGTTTATCTCCATCCAAAAGTCATTCCTGTTCATTCTAGCCAATTGGTGAGCTCCAAAGTATATAATAGATGCTATTCATTACTTTTGGGATAAATGAGGAGTGAGATAAATTACCTGCCTCCAGAGAACTTATGCAATGTGGGCAGCAGCTATCCTGTGGAGGATAAGATATGGAACTTAGAAGGGCCATCTAAGTCAGCAGCGGAGAGGACAGGCGTGGGTACCACCTAGAGGAAATGACAGCAGCCAGGCACACTGGGGGAAACGGTTAAGGTGGACGAACAGCAGCAAGTGGGTCAGGGTGGCAAAAGGTGACGGAAGGAGGGCAGTGACATTGTGCCACACCCTATGTTTGATTTAGATCTCTCCTTGTGCACTTCTGCTCACATTGTTATAAAACACTCTCTCTTGCATCCCTGGGACGAAACCCCCTTTCACACTCCACACTCTCTCCCCAGCCAAACTGTCGATTCTCCACATCTGCATCACTCTCTCGGAGCCCAGCATAGTGCTGCGCACAAAGAATGTTCTCCATAGCCAAAGTGTTAAATGAAAATAGAAATTACACAATATAAATTTTTAAAAACAATATTGTAATTCCACCCTCAAAAGACCATGATGAAGATACATTTATTCTATACTTTTAAACACATTTAGCCAAACGGATATTTGACCAAGTTCCCTATCTCCTTTTCTTTCTTATTTTGTGGGTATTAACAGAATTGAGTCCACGATGCTAATTTCTTAAAAAAAATTTAATAGAGGTCAATACCAACCTGCCTTTGGTGCCTCCTCAAGAAAAGGCAACATGGCTAAGGGAAGTAATTGACTTCTTCACCACAAAATTTTTTGTCATTCCATTTCTAGTGTAGTAGTTCTATTTTGTAAAGTTACTTATAGAGAAGCTTTTAAGAGAAAAAGTGCCATATAAAAAGACAAATCTCAAATATTCTAACTCATATGTGGGAGCTAAATATTGAAAACAATTGACTTCACGGAGACAGAGAGTAGAATGACGGGTACCAGAGGCTGGGAAGGGTAGCGGAGAGGGACAAAGTGGGGAGGGTTAATGGGTGTAAAACAGAGTCAGATAGAATGAACAATATTTGATAGCAAAACAAAGTGAGTGTAATCCACAGTAAGTTAGGGTACACTTTAAAATAACTAAGAGAATGAAATTGGAATGTTCCTAACAGAAAGAAATGATAAATGTCTAAGGTGATGGATGCCCCAATTACCCTGATGTGATTAATTCACATTGTGTGCCTGTGTCAGAACGTCACATGCACTTTATAACTATATACAACTATTATGTACCCATAATGATTGAAAATTTAAAATTTTTTAAAAATAAAGAAAAAAAGAAAAGGTGCTGCCAAGGTATACTAGCATTGATCATTTTTCCCCCCTTTGGCATAAATGCTGAATTGGAAAAGTAGGTATTAAAAAAGACACATCTTCAGATTTGATTTCTTATTTTTTTCAGAATCTGTCTGACATTCAGCCTCTTTCAATGTGATTACAGTAATGAAATAATATGCTTATTCAGAATGTATTCTTTTATAAAGATTGGTTTCTTTTAATCTGAAGAAGGAAAAGGACAAGTTTAAACAGGAATTTAGTATGTAAAATATAAAACTGAAATGCACATTTAACAAGAGGAGTGGTCACATTAGCAAAATTTTCAAAATTATGTCAAAGAATGAGAGCATGCTGAAATTCTAAAAAGGCATCAATCACTAGCTATTGCCTTAAATAACATTCATCCTTGGAAACTCATAGTTAGGTCAAATAATACCATTATAATTCACCTTCAGGTTGGTCAAGAAAGTTCAGCTTTGAAGAACAAAATTATCATAACAAATTACTCTTATAAGTAAAAATGGGAGAAAAATCCTTTATATTTATATTTAAAATGAATGAATCCACCTGCTACAAGAAGTTCTCTCTTTTCAGGCAATCTCTTCATGACCAGACACATCATTGGTAGAATTTTTAAATTTCAAGAGTAATGAATCTATGCCATTTTCAGTCATGTTGACTTTGTATTAAGTCTCTCATCTGGTTAAAAATGAAGAAAAAGAAGCATGCAAAGAGCCACTGCCTTTTCTTCTTGAGCTCTTTGCTTCCCTGCTCTAGGGCTCTGCCAATATTCTGGCTGATGGCCTGCTTGTACCAGCAACAGCCTGGCTTAAAGCCTGTTCTCTCCTTGCTTTCAACAGACTCTGAATCCACTTGAGCAGTTGGTGCGACTAGGTATGGCAGGACTGCCTCTCCCACCAATCAGTTGGAGAAGCTGAAACAACTCTCAGGAATGACAGGTCTGCTTCTAGAAGGCAGCCGTGCCCAGGTTGTGCTTAGAAATGGGATTGGCTCCTACATGTACTCACCATCAAAGTGGTATTAACTGATCATCACTTAAGTGCACGTATAGTAGTAACATTCATTGGGTGTTGGGCAGATGGAAGGAGGGGATGGGTATATTCACACTTAATGAGTGCAGTGCACACCGTCTGGGGGATAGCCACACTTGAAGCTCTGACTTGGGTAGGGCAAAGGCAATATATATAACCTAAATATTTGTACCCCTGTAACATGCTGAAATAATAATAATAATAAAATACTGACCCAATCCACCTATATAATACGGTCTGGTGACTAAGATTAACAACTTTTTCTTTGTTGAGGGAGGAATTAGAAATATAGATAAGCAGAGAGGGACGAGATAGGGGCAGAAGCTCCCTCCCCAAAAGACAGAGAGAAAAGCAGGACAAAGAAAAGGTACATTTCCTTCCTAATACATTCAAATGCTAATTTAATTCAGAATTTCCCAAACTGTGTTCCACATATAATAGATATATTTCTGATAATATTAATCTATGGATTCATTTTCCCTGAATCATAATGCTCAGTGCTTCTTGACACATTAAATCAATGATTTTTGAAATTTCAAGGGAAGGGCAGATATTAGATAAAACAGTAAACACATTGGTCCTTGTGAACTCTCAAATTACATAACTTTGTTTTGTTTTTTCCAGAGCAAGACAATAGCCATAAGTGCTAGGCCAGGACAACTTGTTATAGAGGTTTACCATGAAAAAGCTATTAGAGAAAAAGACATATTATAAAATTTCATCCTTGTACAAACAGAAATAGAACAATTTGGGCAGAGAGAGAGAGACAGAGACAGAGAGAGAGAGAGAGAAATCATGCCAGTAGATAACTTTGATTGAGAAGCTCCATGTACTAGGTACTTTTTGGGCACTTAGTACATATTTACTAATTTAATCTTCACGACAACTTTCTGCTATTGTCTTCATACTGCAGAAATCTGGAAACTAAGGTAGAGAGTTTAAGTAACTTGCCCAAGTTTGCACAGCTAAAAGTAGAAGAAGGTAAATTCAAAGTCAAGAATTCAGGGTCCAGAGCTAACATTTTTGATACCGTACATCTCTGCTATTCTACAGAGTTCAGGCAGTTTTCCTCCATTGCAACCACCTAACCTCCATGAGGTCAAACTTCAGGTCAAGAGGTGGGAAGGGAGGGAAAAATCAAGATGACAATTTAGAAGACTCAGAAATATTAAGGAAAATCTCTCTAGAAATGGAAGTCATATATCTGGCTTCATGTTTGGAAATTCAAGAGGAAATCACTTCAAAAGGTGCCTGTGTGCCTTCATAAGCAGCCAGAGTGGTGTGCAAACCATGGTGGTGGAGTTTAGGCACCGAGAGGGCCTGAGTTACGCTTCTCTGTGGTATGGAATTGGCCAAGGAATACCTACAAGTCCCAGAGGAGAGAAGAAAGAAACCTAAGTGGAGAAGAGTTTAGAAGAAAGCCACAGGACTGCTCTGACACACAACCGCATGGCTACTGGGTCGGCAGATAAAGCCCATTAACTGATGCAGATGCTGGCTAAGACCTGGAGTCTTCAGTGTCCGCAGAAACCAAGGTGATGCAAGGTCATCAAGGATCTTGATGGAACCAGTGGGACAGACCATGGATACATCAGTGAAGATGCCAGTGGCAGTTCTAGCAGATCAGCCAGGGCACAGGCTCTCAAGCGAGAAGTTAATACCACTGGTGGTTGTAAGATCACAATCCTATCCCTCGTCATCATAGGTAACAATAAGTTCCCACGTGTGTAGGGACTGTCCCTGGGCAAAATTGGCTTAAGCCCAGAGTCAGCGAAACTGGGTGTGCTCTCCTCGGCACCAGAGGTCAATAGGCCCAGACACGGTCTGTTGACCAAATGGAACTATTCCTCATGACAGATAGCTTTAT